>JAJJMC010017794.1:3971918-4000946 GCA_023531435.1 Papaver californicum | reverse complement strand
GGCTTTGGGCAACCAACGTAGCGAGCGCCACTTTTAGTCGCTATAACAGTTATAGCGACTTAAAAGGGGCTTTAAGCGACTAAAAACGACCAGTCGCTTAAACCCGTTTTTTTTGTAGTGTTCCCAACGAGGTCGTTTGGATGCAACAAAATTGACGAAGTACCCGGCGAGGATCATATATTACAAATCCACCGGGATAAAACAATGGTCCATAGTACATCCCAACACCCATTTGTGCATCCAGAAAAACTTCGTTGAAGGGTTCATCCTTCTTGTTGTAAGGGTCAAATTCAACTTCGCTTCCATCCAAACCGTTTAAATGAACTATCAAACTTACAAGTTCCTCATTCTTTTTATGCTTCTTGACTTCCTTGAACTCATATTTGTCCGAAGTAGACAATGAATCACTCCAAACAACTCCACTAGCCAAATTAAATTTCAGGAAATGATCATACACCCATACCTATATCAACAATATAAGAAAAATTCCCAAATTATTACGAAAATATCACAAAGGAAAGAAGTCAAAGCTTAACATTTGGCTAGTCATATCAAAAAGGTTGGTCTCCTAGACATTATTTGCATTATAATTCATTGTTCTATATTAGACGAACCTAACATTAATAATAATACACAATATACGTCAATTATTCTAGATTATCAAACAACTTGTATATCGTAGAGATTTACCTGAAGAATATTGAAATTGCCTCCAATGTTTGGGCTCGTTAACCTAGAGGCTGTCATAAGATTGTATAGGAAGAAAGCAATGGAAGCGGTTCCCCAGTAGAACTGGTTAAGGGTCGGAATATCCCTTAAAAGTTGGAGATATTGAGCCTTCACCTTGTTTCCTGTGAGGTCGGGAAAGATAGTTCTCCTGAGAGTATACAACAAGTACGCCCTTGCAGTTCGGTTGATAATATCATTTTCCAACACCAATGAATCATATGCAACTCTCACCCTTATCTTCTTAAAATAACTCTTCAAATTAGCCAACTTCATCTGCTTCAACTTTCTTAGTTTCACCCCGTTTCTAAGGTCTTGGTTCACATTATCCACATCTATCTTTGCACGTGCGAACTTCAATTCCGTCGTTCCTTTACTCAAACCAAGGTTTTCTTCAAAAAAAATAGAGTTTGTCCCAATTCGTTTCATAATAGTCGGCATCGACGCTTTTTCCGGTAACTTGGAAGCCAGTAATGTTCTTCACATCATCGGGAGTGATAGTCATCTCGCTAAATGGTAGATGAAAGGTGTAAATATATGGGCATAATCTTTCACAAAACAAGGACGTTGTAGCTGAATCACATTCACTTTGTGCATAGTGAATAGCCATCCATAAACCTGATGCTTGTCCTATAGTCACCATCTCTTCAAATTCTATCATTAGATCCCAAAGAACAACCATCTGTTGTCTCAAAATTCTTGTGGCATCCCGGTGATCATGATTTTCGTAGATTTTCTTCTCCCAAGACCATGTGTTACCAATCAAGACCTCTCCTCCATCTTTCGGAAGACCGTGAGGTAGGTTATCCTTCTGAGGACGTATTAGTCTGTCCTCACTCGGAATATGACGCCTTGTATCCCGCCTTGTAGCAAGGACATTTTCTTTCCCTTTTTTTTATTGTGGCTCTTGTTTTTGTGGTTCAAGGACTTTTTTTTCCTTTTCGTTGTTGTTTTTGTTGTTTTTGTGGTTCAAGGACTTTTTTTCATCTTCTTGTCCATTATCACCATATCATATCCTCTTACTACTCCTACTTGTGGTACTTCTTCTTTCTTGTCTTCCGACTCTTCTTCTTCTCTTTCAATCTCCGGTTGTGGTTCACGAATTACAAGCGTAGTTCCCCTCTTACTGGCTCCCAATTTTTTGATGCGGCCTCCTCGTGGCTCGGGAGTTTTAGTAGAAGAAGGAGTTACCTCCATGTTCCTTCTTTTATCTTTACCTCGGTTCCTAGCACATAAAAAGTATAAAAACTAATTGAGACCTCAAACACCAAATTTTTGATTGGAAAATTATAAGTTTCGTCTAACATCTGAAAGGAAATATAAAACCAATATTACAAGCTTCGTCTAATGTTGCAAGAATCAAAAAGTTCGGTTATCCTGAGCTTTTGTTTTTCAGCCGAACATTTATACTACTAAAATATTGAAGGGAACTTACGTTGTTTGGATGAAATCAGAAATTATCGAATCAGCCGAACTTCTACGAAACAAATATTGGTGGCCATATTCAAGTGTTCGGCTGATTTTTCAAAATTTAATTTTTAGTCAAACTTCTACATAACAAATATTAATGGCATCAGCGAAATGTTCGGCAGATTTTTGAAATTCCAATTTTTAACCGATCTGTTCTTCGACGGTTTCAGAATAATGAACTTTAAATGTTTGGTTGATAATTATATTCAACACATGCAAAAAGAATCAGTCGAACTCACCATGGAAACTGGAAAACCCTAACTTTTTTTTTTTCGATTTAACCCCTAAATCTCAATCAAATGCAAGGAAGTAAAAGATGGGTTAGTGGGAAATACCTTTGAATGTACATGTTGATGTTTGGATCTCTCTCTCCACCTTCTCCTTCTTCTCCTAATTCAATTTTGGGTTCCACTCTTTCAACTTCTTTTTATTCTTCTTCACTTCGATTCTTCGATTTTCTACGGCCGGTAGGATTCTTTGTACGATTCATCTTGTAGGTTTGTAATTGTGTATAATCGACGATTAAAGTTTTACGAATCGACGATTAATCGACAGTGATGAAAATCGAAATCGAGTTTTTTCTTCAAATAGAAAAGAGAAGAATAAGAAGTGAAGAAGAGGAGAAGAATAAGAGAAGAAGTTATTAAGGTTTTAATTTTGTAACTGATTTTTTAATTGTTTTGATTAGGATTTAATTTTGTAACTGATTTAATAAGGGTTAATTATAACTAGGGTTAATCATGAGTATAGGGTATTTTAGTAATTCTAATGATTAAAGGGTATCTTAGTAATTGACCCACCCTTTAGACACCCTTTATAAACCATCGTAGATATCCTAAATGATTTTTATGTCTACTAAAAATTTTGTATGCCGAAAAAAAAGTTTCTTAATTTTAGGAACAACCTTTTGATTATATCCGCATAATAGTCCAATATATTAGGCTGGCTAATTTGAGGCCTACCCAATAAGTTAAAATAGGGTATGAACTAATTTTAAAAACCCGTTATCCAACTATTTTTGTTAATGACAAATATATTCCTAATTAATTTAGTGTTAATTAATTCAATTAGTAGTTGTTTAATCGTATTAGTTGTGAAATTAACTAGTGTTAAGTAATCATCAAAACATGAAAAAATATGAGAGATTTTGAAATTTTTTAAGTTAATAAAACTAGAAGCGATGGATCCGATGGATCACGTATGGCGATTCTGGGTTGGTGTTCTTCAATCACGAAGAACACTTGGAATCGGTGGATATTTCTATTTATAAACGCCGATTGTAGAAATCGGAGCATGTGGATGTTCTTATGAAACGATTGTGCTACACTTTCATAAAGACGAATTACATTCATATTTTTAGGAAATTAACGCATTGAGTTGCATAGTTTAGGAAATTAGTGCATTACATAATTTAGTACGCTTATTCTTGAAGCTTGCACATTTAATACATCGTTAACGAAACTCTGAGCAGTTTTTTCAACATAATGTATATATTTTCTCGCGTGCATGAACATTGTTTCCCTATTTCGTATTCGCCAAAGGCTACAAAATCATTCGCCATGAAATTAAATAAGTTACACAATAGTATGCAAACATCAAACGATGAGATAGGGATAACATGACGAATTACTCACTTTCTCGCTACTAGAAGCTTGGGGATGATGTTCGGCAACCATTCTTCTAATTTTACGAAACTCTCGCATTTTCTTTTTGGTGTAGTCGAATCTAAACGCTAAGTCTCTCCATTTGCGATGTTTAGGATTCTCGGTGCGCTCATAAAAAAATTCTTTAACTCTCTTCTAAAACATTGAATAAATTTCATCCGGACGTTCGCGAAAGACGAGAATGACCAACTTAACGATCTCCATATCAAAGGTGTAAGTTTGGGTCAAATTGGGTCTGGAATAGAGGTCCTTCGAGGAAGACCTAACGACTAGTTTTTTCGAAAAACTCAAAATATGGCTTAAATAATTGCCACAATCGATCGATATATACGCCCGCGTCGACTGATTATGGGTAATCAAAAATATTGAAAAACTATGCTTGGTACAATCGGTGTATATGTATATCCACATCGAATGATTTTTGGCTCATCAAAAATGTTGAAATTGGCTTGTTAAATTCGGTCGATATAAATATCCACATCGACCGATTGTATCCTGAAAAATGACCAGAAAAATTGGCATTTCCTCTACCTAGAACCGGTCGATATGGATGCCACATAGACCGATTGTAGCCTAAAAACAAACAGAAAGTTGGATTTTTCTCGTGCCCCAGAATCGTTTGATATGAATGTATATATCCACCGATTCTTTAACTCTGACAAAATTTTTGCATGTTTTTCCCAGAATCATTTGATATGTATGTTTATATCCACTGATTATGTAACCCTGATAAACTTTGCCCCAGAATCGTTTGATACGTATAGCCATATCAAACGATTCTAAACTTGTGATTTCTTCCAAAAACTTGAATCGGTCGATAGGGATATCCACATCGACCGATTGTTGCTTAAAAATCTACCAGAATGCCTGGATTTTTTTCTCAATTTGTAGTTCTTTTTTCACTTCTTAGCCAACACAATAATTTGAAACCAACTAAATTCATTCATTCCTCATAAACTAATAAACATAACTTGTTTAAATTCGAACAACAAACATAAGTTAAAGACATAAGTATCCATAATTACAGACATAAGTTCGAAAAACAAGAATCCATTCATTCATCATCAGCACCCCGCTTACCAAAACCACCTCGACTTCGTTTAGCAGGTCCTTGTTAAGCGACATCATTATCACCACTATCATGTCTGTCATCTCTGCCTTAGCCTCTGCTTGATTAACCCCGAGCATCCTTTTTCACTATATTTTTTCTATTTGGCGTCGTCTCCACATGTTGTCCAACTTGTTCATCCTCTAGGGCGTTGTATTCTGCAATCTTCCTCTGATTCGCCTCAAATTGTTGTCCTCTTCCCATGCAAGCTTTTGCTTTGTTGATCAGATATATGAGTCGTGTTCACTATTTTTATTTCAAACAACAAAACTTTTACAAATCATGCCAAAGTCTTAATAAACCATAAGAGATTACAATAGTACCAGAACAACGAAAGCTCTATTTTGGTCGTTGATTAAGGGCCTCTATTTATTCGTATCACACGAGTATGAAAAACGTTGTGGTACCACGCCTTGTAATCCGGAGATGCTTCAGCCTCTGAGTTCGAAGTCCTATCCATTTCAATTATACGATAACTCCTATCTTCCCAATCCGAGGATGATATTAAAGGATCGTGAACAACCACAATTTCTTTCTCAAACGACTTACAATTGGACTTTTTCAATTTATATTTGTCTCCATAAGAGGCCATGGGGATCTCTTGCACACTATCACATTGTCTCGCCACTCTTGTAGGGTTGTATAGTACATAGCCGTTGGAGTAAAACAAAGGTCCAAAATAATGTTGTTCCTCGCACCCAATCATCCTTATTTCCGCTAGTTCTTACCTGTAACGGTAAAAGACAACATCCGTCGTCGTCAAATTCTCCATTTGTCGCCTCAAATCCAGAAGGCCTTTCCCCGAACTATTTGTCTTGCCGTTGAAGGAGTATTTGTTTTCAAAAAAATCACCGTCCCAATTCCCTTTCTCATGGGATTTTTTAGCAAACTTTGGGAAGTGCAAGTATATCCACACATACATCAACTTAGGAATATATGTGAGAAAAGCAAAATTAAGATAAACAAAATACAATAACTACGTACACCACTCGAATTACCTGGAAAAGAGCTATATTCCCTCCTACTTGGGTCCCGTGTACCCTAATACACTTTTTCATCTCATTCAACAGAAAAGAAAGGCAATCACTTCCCCAAGAGTAATAGTGTACTTCGTTCAATGGTTTCACTAACTAGATGTAGTTAGCATTCACCCGATTACCGTAAACGTCGGGGAACATAACAGATCCCAAGATGTTGAGGATATTTACGATGGTTATAGCATTGGTACGGTGCTCGCTCAGCTCACCTCTTTCATGAAGCTTCTTTGTTCATGTTTCCTCAGGCTCTTGAGATTGAATATTCTCTGTTTTTGATCAAATACTATCATTTTCCTCTTGGTATGGTTCGCATCCCAACCAAGTACCCTCGAAGTGAACTCGTAGATGACCTCCTAACTAAGATCACTTACTAGACGATCCCTTCACGACTTTACCTCCTACGCTGAGACATTTAATCAATTGCACATCATTTGGAGTTATTGTCATTTTTCAAATAGAAGATGTAGAGTATCTGTTTCCCCATAGTATCTCTCGAGAAAGGAGGAAATAAGGGGTTTGTCATACCCAAAAACCTAATTATTTACTCCATACAACAACCCTGAATATTTGATGATCTGGACGAATTGGGGTGCTTCTCAAGACAGCGACCATAAAATCATTTTTATCACTGACTATTGGTGTTTTAGAAGACGCACGACATCGGTGTGTTCTTAAAAAACATATCAAGACAAATTAGAAAGTGCATGATAGATTAAATAAAAGAGTAGACGATATAACATAAGTTTGAGATAATGTTGCATAGGCCTTCGTAGCCTAACTGTATCCCCATAGAAAATCTCCTTCATCACCCTATAACCCATGAGTATAGAGTCACTGGGGCCACAATCTAATATCAATTCAGGCTTTGGAAAGTATCTTCCTTTCTTCTTCCTTTTATGTTGTTGTATTTTATCTTTATCTCTTTGTTGTTATGTTCTTCTTCACCTCCTCGTTCTTCTTTGTCATGGCTCTCGTTATCTTCGTTATCACTTACTTCTTCACTATGAAATCTATCAGATTTTGTATCAAAAGAAGATTCTTCTTCTCTTTGGTGCTCCACTTGAGTTAGTTCATTGATGGAGATTGATTTTTCTAACGAACCCTTATGGTGTTTATCCCCCAAGTTCTTACCATCCACTCGACTAGGTCCCAAGTTCAAATGAGAATCAAGATCATGTTTTTTCTTCGATCTATTTTCCGTTTGCTTTCCCTTTCCCTTTTCCCTAAAGAATACGAAAACATACGATAAACATCAATCGAATTCAAATGATTTTAGAAATTCCAAGACCACAATCATCCACCACGGTACATCCACATCCAACGATTCCTATAAATTTACATTATAGAATTGTTCCATATAGATGTTCATATCCATCGATTCTATGCTAAAAAGGAACAGGAAAAATTGGGCATTTTCTCAACAAACAATTATTCGATATAAATATCTATATTGAACGATTATGGGCATTTCACATATTTACATTCATTCTATGTGGGTATATATTGTATATCTACCAGATTCTACACAAAAACACCAACAGAGAAATATGCAATTTCTTCAAAACCAGAATCGTTCGATATAAATACCCATATCGAGCGATTCTAGGTTGATGTTCTTCGTGGATGTTCAGCTCCTTTTCATTTGGTCGACATGAGCATGAACATCGATTGTTTCTCCTAGGAATCTTTTAATGTGAACATTAACATCGGACGATTCTGGTTAATACAGAAAACCCAGATTTTATAAGTTTCGGTTTTTGAGTGTGGGCATGTTGATAAAACCTAATTAATAGGAATGGGATGATAGAAAATTACCTGATTTTTGAGCCAGTTGTTGTTCTTGTGAGTTGAGAGTTTCTTCGTTTTCCATTCCATAGCCGTTTTCTTCTTCAAATGTTTATGTTAAATTGTTTGTGTAATTTTTAGATCGCTTCAAATAGGTTGAGTATCTCAAGTGGGATGCTTTACTCGTTTTGTCATTGTCGTTATATAGAAAAATTAAACGATGTGAATCGCCGATTATCGACGACGTTTTAGTTTGAAATAGAAAAAAAAGGAATACGAAAGGAGAAAAGAAAAGAAGGATCGGTTAATATGAAAATGGAAATGAAAAATAGATTACCAAGAAATGGACGTTCACGTCCCGCTTCAATCACAAAGGTGGAGAAGATTGAGGTAGGTCTTAGGGGAGGGAAGCAAAGAAGGTTGAGAATATCAGTGTGTTGGGTAGTGTGAAGAAGAAAGAATTCTCTGGAATAAATCGTTATTTCTATATAGACTGATTGTCTTGTTGTTTTCCCTTGTTTTGAATAGATGAGAATCATTTATTTATTGTTCAAAGGAGACATATTGATTTCTCGTAAGTCATGGAAGTTAGGGAGAGGTGGAGAAGTGATGATTATGGAGATTGTAGTAGGGTGGTGCCCAGAAAGTAGGGAAGACCTGTCTGACCACTACTCCTCATCCTCTCAACTACTCTGTAACCGTCCCACTACTTGTTACCTTCTTATTCGTGGGGATGGTGCCACCACTCACGATTGTCGTAGACAGCCATACTAATACCCCAATGAGAATCCACATATGTGTGGTATTTGATATTTCGTGGAAAGAGTGGAGTCATAATCCACTATTATTTTGATTAAGTCAAGTCAAGTAAAATGACTTGCTAAATCAGTGAGGAAAGTTATGCGACTCACTGGATTGATAATCATACTGATTACTGTCGAGTATGGAAAGTTCAATGGCCATGTACTTGCTTGGGAGTAACATGGCATATTTAATAACTAAGTATTAGTTTAGAAGTGACTTAGTATAAGTCTGAGAGGCATTTGAAGCCAAATGTTGTAGAAGGCTTCTTAAGCAAGGAGACCTACTGGAATTCATATAAGTTTTGGTATTGAACCAATGTTGAAAAGAAGGGCGTATTCCTGAGGAACATTGCTAGCAAAGCTAGTACTAGCTACTTAACACAAATAGTAATGTGCTAACTCTCTTAAAAAAAGGTTAATGTCATATCCTCTCAGGAATAACGACAACATGCGTAGCTTCTAGCAAATATTAATTATGGCTAAGAAGCTAGTGTCAAGAAGGTTTGAAGTTAGCACTTCAATTAGATAGTATAGTAAGCATTAGAGTGTCGGCACCAATGAGCTTGTGACTAAGTTGCTAAGTGTGAATGTGTTTGGCCAAGAGACGTGCTAGAACATGAGTCGCGCTTGAACTAGGGATGCATCAGGATGAAGGATCTAGGGACGTGCTTGAGTTAGAGGCGCTACGGCCAAGGGACATGCTAGAGCCAAGGGAGGCGTGCTCGAGCTAGTAGGGACGCATTAGAGCCAAGGGGGCGTGCTCAAGCTTAGGGATGAGCTAGGTGAAGCTGGGGCGTGCTCGAGCTTAGGCTGGACAGAGACGCGCTAGACAAGGGAAGAGCTCTCAGGGACGTGCTAGGCTAAGGACTTTCTAGGATTAGGGACCTTCCCGGATCAAGGACTTATCCGGATTTGAGGAGCTTCAGACAGGGACACGCCAGGCAAGGGTGTTAAGTCAATATCGTGCTATCTAAGGCCTCATCGGGACAAGATGTGCTAGCTAAGGCTTTGACAAGCTAGTTTGTGCTTCTTAGGAACTAGGGTTATTGCTAAGAAAGTTAGCGTTTTTAGTTTTATGGTGGCGAACTACTGCCAATGTGGTGCTAAGCCAAATGACGGGTGCTAGCTCGGTGATAATAGGAGAAAAGGCAAGGGTTAGCTTGTCTTCGAGGCACGATGCATCTTTTAAGGCATTGCTCCCTGTTTGTGGCGCCTCTAAAAGGAGTGACGCATAATTCGTGGCTTATATTTAAGCAAAATGCTAAAGTAACATATTTGAGATCAGAAGAGCAATTTGAGAAGCATTCGTTGCGAATGAAGCGTTAAGCTAAAGTGTATTTTTGGTTTAAGAATTAGTTATTCCCGAATTTGATATATGTTACCAGAACATCGATGAACACTCGAGACAAGCTCAAGGGATTCAGCCGTGGAATTCTGTGCGACTTGAGACAAAGAACTTTTTTTTATGCCAAGGCAAATCGACGACAGTGATGAATGCTAGAGATAGGATCAATATGTCTCAAAAAAATATAAAAGATTTTGGTGGATTGGTGGGTAGGGTAGGATGGTGTTTTGGCAAAAATGTATCCTCACCTCAAGCACTTTCGATAATGACGATGATGATGATGGAAATCTGGATAAGACACAAACTAATGAATAAAAGACGAATAAAGAAGACCAGAGATTTAACGTGGTTCAACGAGTTTTTCCTACTCCACGGACGAATCCCCGTAGGCAGATAAATTTTATTTATTTTATGATACAATTGTATTTCTTATTGTTGGAAGATATGAGATCTATCTATGGCGTTTCTTGTGATGTCGCCATATGACTTTTTTCTTTGTTTTGCATCTTTTCACAATGTTAACTTTGTAATGGATAAAAAGTGTTTCTGAAAAACAATTTGTCTCTCTGAAGAAACACGATGTTTTTGCTCGTAATCCCTTTAGTCGGCGCCAAAATATGTCGGTGCAAAAATATTTACACTAAGACTCTTCGAGATTGATGAAGAATGGATTGAATCTTAGTCGTAGATTCAATTTCTTCATTAATTACAGATAAAATATGATTGTGACAGAAATCTATAATTTGCAGGTGAGAATGGTGATTTATGATGAAAATTAAAATTGTATAGATTTGTGACTCTTACTGAAAGCTGTAATTGTTGATGAAAAGGTGGGGGGTACCTGCAAAGACACTCTGACGCTCAAGTAAGAAAGAGTTCTAAGCAGGTGTGTAGAGAAGAAAGTGAATAAAATTTCATTCCTTTTGAGTTAGAATTTAGCCTCTATTTATAGGCCTCCCCAATAATTGATTCCCCAATTTTTCTAGGGATCGGTAACTTTTAGGTTTGAATATTTACCTGGTCTTCTCATTAACTGATTTCCCCTTTTTCTAGGATCAGTAACTTCCAGGTTTAAATATTTACCTGGTTTTCCCATTAACTGATTCCCTATTTTTCTAGGATCAATAACTTTTAGGTTTGAATATTTATCAGGTCTTCTCATTAATTGATTTCTCCTTTTTCTAAGGATAAATAACTTCTTGTTAAGATTAATAATTATTTTAATTAATTATATGGATTTAACCTTTTGACTAGAATTTATAGTTTCTTTCATAACCATAAGGAATTATCCCTTTTGACTAGGATTTATGGTTTCTTTAACAACTATCCCCTTTGATCAGGATTTGTGATTTCTTTAATGACCATAATTAATTATCCTCTTTGACTAGAATTAATAATTTTTTGGAATTCTATTATAAGCTAAGAGGGTTTCCATAATAAACCAAATGAGTTTCTTTAATAAGTGAAATGGACTTCTACATTAACCTAAATGAGTTTCTTTAATAAACCAGATCAGACTTCTAAATCTTTAAAATATCAAATTTTATAATTATAGTGTAGTTTGTCGGTATGCATGTGCACCATTTTAATGGGATACAAACATCATCCTCTCTTAATTTTTAACTTGATGAAGAATTAAGGAAATTATTATTCGGACTGTCCGTCACGATGTGTCTATAAGAGCCTCTTGTAATTTCTCAAACATTCTACCGTGAATTTGACGTACCCAAAAATGTGCTTTAAAATTCCGGATACAAATTCTCACGTGCGACTCACCAACTAAAAAGGGATTGGCAGGCTCATGTGTTATGTTCCAAGCTAAAAGCCCACGTGATACCCTTTATATCTCTTCAATCTCGGCTTTTTCCGATTGTATCCCCGAAAATATGTTCCGTATTTTCTTTAAATAGCTGAATCCGCCATTAATCCAAATAGAATAACTTTTCTTTATGATTCTTAATTATCTAAAAACCTCTTTATCTCGGATGCCGATGTCTTCGAAACTTCCGTTGGAACGGTAAATGATTTTGAAAATATCCAATATTGGTTCCCAGCAAATATAATGGAATTATCGGCATTATCATCGTTATTAAGAGTCAACACCACCATCATCAAATGTAATGGAACTGTCCTTATGGATTATCCACTTTGGTATAATAAAAGACACTAAAGACCTCGAAATATTGGGTTCACTGTAATGGCTTGATTTACTTAGATATTGGTAATACGTTTGGTATAAATAATGATAACAACATTTATTGCACCTCCTCTCACTTGATTTTATAACAAACCTTTCAAATGCCATCCAAAAAAAAAATCCCTTGTTTCTACTTGTTAGAGCCAGTGTCACAGAAGTGTAAACTTTTGTTTTTTGTTTTTTAGTTTATACTCCCTCCGTCCTAAATTATTTATCCTCTAATCTATTTTTATCTGTCCTAATAAACTCTTCAGTTTTTGTTTATAGTGGTATTTTTTTATTAAACTCTCAAATATACTCTTAAATTTTTTATAATTATAAAATCAAAAGATATATAAACAAATCTAAAAATTAAACAATATCTTCAAAAATAGGAAATAAATCTATTTAATATCTTTCATGTTTATATTCCTTCCCTTTTCAAAGTAATAGTTTATTATTTTTATAATAATAATTTAGTATTTAAACGATCTTCTTAATATTTTCACTTTTTTTAAATCGGACTAGTAATTTAGGATGAAGGGAGTAACGTTTTCTGTATTTCGATTTCTATAAATACTTGTAAACGTTATTATTTGAAAGTAATAAGAAAAATAAAAAGAGAAAGTTAAACAAAGTTAAGGAGAAAATTGATTTGTCATGGTATCATAGGGAGCTTCTCCTCTCTGATTCGAAGCTCTATTTAGATTTTATCTGATTTAAATTTTTAGTTTTTTCTTTTATCAATGGCTTCATATACTTCTTCACCCTCCTTTCCTTCTTCTGATTCTCTGGTTGACATTCTATTGATCTTTAAACCCCCTTCTAAACTTACTTCTACAAATTATCAGATCTGGAAATTTCAAAATGCTCTGCTTCTTCGAAGCTACAATTTGTTCCAATTTGTTGATGGCTCATTTCCTGCAGCTGCAAAACTCATCAACAGTACGCATCTACATCTACTACAATCTGTGAATCAGATTCTGAAATTACTTCATCTTCATCTCCTACTTTGGTTCCCAATCCTCGTTTTATTTCCTGGCTCAATCAAGATCAGGCAATTCTTTCCTGGTTGTTTAATGCTCTTACTGATGAGTGTCATGTTCAGGTTCTATGCAGTAAATCTTCGTACGAGGTTTGGAAAATAGTGGAGAACGATTACAATGCTTCTTCTAGGTCTCGATTGATACAATTGAAGACTGATTTAGAACATTTACGTAAAGGTTCAGAATCGATGCAAGTTTACTTTAACAAATAACGATATATTTCTCATCAGCTGGCTCAGATCAATCGAGTGGTTTCTGATGAAGACTTTGTGTTTCATATACTTCATGGCCTTCTTTCAGAGTTCAATTCGTTCATAACCAGTGATAATACTCAAGTTCTTAAGAATCTGAATAAAATTTCTAGTAGTGATCTTTTCGGTCTTCTACTTCCTAAGGAATCTCGTATGAATTCAGAGGCTAATATAGATCTCACTAATGATTCAACTAATGTTTCTCAACATCAATATGGTAATGCTTCTACTTATTATTCTCCTACTGAAATCTTTTGAGGTTATTCTCCTTATAATCAGTCTTCTACTTCAGATCATAGTTCTTATCATCGAGGTTCTGGTTATCCTAGAGGTGGTCGTAACATTTTAAGAGGTAATTTTTTAGAAGGTCGATTTTGATCGTGGTGGTAGATATCCTAATTCTAATTTCATTCACCACCAGTTCGTTACAATTACTATATTCAGTGTTAAATCTACAACAAACTAGGCCATTCTACCTTTGAATGTCGCCATAGGTTTACTAGATCTGATGGAGTTGTTCAAGCTAATTACACATATGCTGATGAATCCTATGATGATTCTTATGAAGATTGTTGGTTTCCTGAGCCTGAGGCCTATGCTCTTTAAAATGTTGATGCTGCTCCTTCTTCTTTTTCTCAAAGTATGGTCCCTGATTCTTGAGCTACACACCACATTACTTCAAATCTTGCATATCTCAATTTTCACTCTCCATATGAAGGATCTGATCAATTTCTTGTTTGAAATGGTTATGGTCTGCATATTGCAAACATTGGTACTTCTGTCTTTAACTCTTCTACTGCATCTTTTACCTTATCCAATGTTTTACATGTTCCATCTATCACAAAGAACTTAGTGTCCATACTTTAGTTTACTATGGACAATAATTGTTATTTTTAGCTTCATCCTTATCTCTTTGTTGTTAAAGAAATTGGTTCCCATAGAGAATTGCTTAACGGTGTTGTTAGAAATGGTCTTTATGACCTCCAGTTTGACTCTGACAATTTGAAACAAGCATTTTATGTCACTGCTTCCACTGAATGGCATTGTAGGTTAGGACATCCAGCCTACAAAACTCTAAAACATGTGCTTGCTAGTGTTGATACCTCTATTTGTTCTCACTTTCAACCTTCACTTTGTTCTTCTTGTGTTGTTTCTAAGTCTCATGCTCTACCTTACTTTCCATCTCATACTGATATTCATGAACCTATGGATCTTATACATTCTGGTGTTTGGGTGTCACCTGTTTGTTTTGTGAACGGTTACAAGTACTATGTGTCTTTTATAGATTAGTTATTCGATTCACATGGTTATATCCTCTTGCTTATAAGTCATATGTATTTCCTAGATTTCTTAAATTTCATAAGTTAATTAAGAATTTATTTGGTAAGCAGATCAAGTACTTACAGTCAGATTAGGGTGGCGAATATAGAATTGTGTATCGAGTTTCTTGTCCACATCTTCATAAACATAATGGGAAGGCAGAGCATTAACATCGGAACATAGTTGATACTGGTTTGTCCTTGTTACATCATACTTCTCGTTCTCGTACATATTGGTCATATGCATTTGAAACATCAAACTTTCTCATCAACAGATTGCCAACTTATGTTCTTCAGAATAAGTCTCCTTTGGAAACTCTATTTAGTCTCAAGCCTGATTATGACTTTCTTAAAGTCTTTGGTTGTTTTTGTTATCTTTGCTTGAGACCTTATACTTCTTATAAGATGGAGAATAGATCTGCTAAGTGCATTTTTCTGGGTTATAGTTTGATGCATAAAGGCTACATCAAACACCTGAGTTTCCTTATGCCACACCACATCTGCTAACAAGACTGTGATTTCTCGCAATGTGGTATTTGATGAGTCTGAGTTTCCTGATGCCAGTTTGTTCTCATCTGCTACTTCTGTATCTCCATAATGTCTATTTACCACTGTTGAATCCATTACTTCACCGTCCATTCCTACACCCCAGCTAGATCATACACCTCATCTAGTTTTTAACTCAGTCTCTACTTCAGAACCTGTCTCAGATCCATTGCCATCTTCTACTTCTGGTGGTATGGTCACCAAATATCAACATGGTATTTTTAAACCTAAGACCTACACTACTACCACTGACATCTCTTCAGATGATTTTCTTTCTCCTACAACCTTTGTTATTACTAAAAAAATCCCTGTGTAGAGATTTCCTATGACTGATGAATACAATGCATTGTTGCAGAATGGGATTTGGAATCTTGTTCCTCCATATCTTTCCCAAAATGTTGTAGGGTGTAAGTGGGTCTTTAGAGTTAAAACTAAGGTTGATGGTTCTATTGAGAGACATAAGGCTCTTCTTGTTGCTAAGGGCTACAATCAGGTGCAAGGCATTGACTACCAGGAACTTTTAGTCATGTTGTTAAACCTACCATTGTTAGGCTTATGTTAAATCTAAAGACTGGTAGATTAAACAACTAGATGTGAAGAATGCATTTCTGTATAAAAATTTGACTAAGGATTGTCTATATGGTTCAACCTCCAAATTTTATAGATAAGAACCATCCCTTTTATGTGTGTAAATTGCAGAAATCTCTTTATAGGTTGAAACAAGCTCTTAGAGCCCGTTCTCTAGGTTGAGCCTTTTATGTTTTCTATGTGCTTATCTATGTTGATGACATCTTGATTTCTGGTAGCTCTTCTTCTTTTATTTTAAATCCTATTGCTTCTCTTTCTTCTGAATTTGCAATCAAAGAGCTTGGTGACTTGTCTTATTTTATGGTTTAGAGGCTTGTCCTAGTGTTGCTGGTATTTTAATTTCCCAAAAGCAATATGTTGTCAATTTGATTAAGAAGGCTATGATGGATTATGCTAAACCTGTTTCAACTCCCATGGCTTGTCATCCTGCAGTGCTACTCATTTTTCCTAATATGAAATTGTTCTTTGATGCTGCATTTTATAGAAGCATAATTAGTGCTCTTCAGTATGCTACCATCACTCGTCCTGATATTTTTTTTTCTGTTAATAAGGCATGCCAGTAAATGCAAGACCCACAGAGATAAATTGGTTTGATGTCAAGCGTTGTAATGAACCGACCCTCCACCGATACTATCCCTACTTAACCACTGCGGTCATCCGGCAGTGTAAGGTTTTCAATGTGCACCGCTGCGGTCATCCAGCAACAGCTTCCAAGGAGGTCACCTATCCCTGGATTGCTCCCGCCCGAGCACGCTTAACTGTAGAGCTTTTTGCCAACTCTGGAGCCAATTGTGCTGAAAAAGCCTCGGTATTGGGAAATGATAAACCATTACTTATATTCCATTCGACGAACCCTACCTGCCGAATTGGGGTATTACAATACCACCAACTGAAATTGGAGACGTCCCCGGATCCAGAAAATATTCAAGACAAGATCTTCGACGTTCCCTGCAACTCATGAGACTAGTACCTGGCACACCCCGTCCAGCGCACTCTCTCACCCTCGGCAGGTGACCATTCGTCGGCTCTGATACCATTTGTAATGACCTGACCGTCCACCGATATTGTCCCCACTTAGCCACTGCGGTCATTCGGCAGTGTGGGATTTTCAACGAGCATCGCTGCGGTTATCCAACAACAGCTTCCCAGGAGGTCACCTATCCCTGGATTGATCCCTCCCGAGCACACTTAACTGCAGAGCTTTTTGCCAACTCTGTAGCCAATTGTGCTGAAAAGGCCTCGGTGTTAGGAAATGACAAAACATTACTTATATTCCATTCGGCGAATCCTAACTGCCGGATTGAGATATTACAAGCACATGCTAAGATATCTTTCAGGGACATTGGATTTTGGTTTGCAATTTAAAAGGGTTTCTTCTTTATAGTTACATGATTTTTGTGATGCTGACTGGGCAGGTTGTTCTGTGGATAGACGCTCTACTAGTGGTTTAGCAATTTACTTGGGTCCCGATCTTATTTCATGGTGCTCTAGAAAACAAAAGAGTATGTCTCGCTCCAGCACTGAGGCAGAGTACATGGCTATTGTTGATGCTACTTCTGAGTTGCTTTGGCTTCAGTCTTTGCTTTCTAAAATTAGTTTTCCTTCTTTGAGTTCTCTTATATTGTGGTGTGATAACATTGGTGTTACTTATCTAACTAAGAATCCTCTCTTTCATTAGCGCATGAAGCAAATTGAGATTGCTTTTCATTTTGTTAAGGAACAGGTGGCAGCTAAGAAACTATTTGTGAGGTATATTTCTACTAAGGATCAGATTGCGGATATTTTAACTAAGGCTCTTTCTACTTCTCGCTTTACTATATTCAGCGCACAATGTCTCCACTTTGATGTGACTCTGTACTTGGGGGGGAGGGGTGTAAACTTTTGTTTTCTATTTTTTAGTTTGTAACGTTTTCTGTATTTCGGTTTCTATAAATAATACTTGTAAACGTTATGATTTGAAAGTAATGAAAAAAATAGAAAAACAAAATTAAAACAAAATTAAAGAAAAAATTGATTTTGTCACTATTCAAACTATTTTTTTTTTTTTTAATGCTGACGAATTCTAAACTCAAGTCATTAATATCATTACCCATGACTTTTTATCACTCTGTTACAATCACATCCGCTACTCATGCCAGTTCATATGAATTATATATCCCGCTGAGGGGACTTGATCCACACCTTGAGTTAACAGCCATACTTCCACACAACTTTGGATCCATACCACCAATAGTGGCCAGGTTGGAATTGCTAGCACCCTTTCCATCCTGTAGTAAATGATTGAGCACCACCTAATTATAATGAAAAAATTTAAAGGTCAAAAAAGAACCTATCCTCTTAACAATCTCTAGTCTCAATCACATTCCATTAACATGATGACTTTATTGTCTTCCCATGTGAAATTATTCCAATCCCTACTGTCCTCTTCGTCATTTTAAACATCATCTCACTAATTTACCGCTAATCAAAAAGTTAATCTTCGCTGCAACCTAGCAGCAAAATACCAATTTTACGGCTGTTTCGTCACCGCGATACGCTTATATCACGTACGATAGATGGTTCGAGGAACGTCGATTGTATATGGCCAAACCAAATTCGGTCCAACAGAAGTGTACTGTATGCAAACTTGTTGCAGAAAAATGTGTCTTAAAATCCATGTTATAAATAAACTCAAAAATCTTATATAGAATTTATCAACCTCAATCTCCGCAATATCTTAAATGGAGATTAAGATTTTCGTCTCTCTGGCAACCTGCAGCTTCATTCTCTTTTCTTGTTTCCTTCCTACTTGCTCAACATTACCCGTGGCTCCAACATTACCTGTGGTGCCGCGGGCTTCGTCCGTTGCGTCTTCTCTAATAGTGTCGAGTACCTCAAGAAAGGTAATTGCACAATATCTGGTTCCACACAACCTCGCTCGTGTTAAGCTAGGCCTTCATCCTCTCCGATGGAGCGAAGATCTTGCAGCCTTTGCCAAAAGATGGGCAAAGAAAAGAAGAGGAGATTGTGCGTTTATACATTCGAATTCAGATTACGGAGAAAATATGTTCTGGGGTAGTGGGAAAGATTGGAAACCAGCGGATGCCGTAAATGACTGGACTCAAGAAAAAAGGTACTACAGTCATCGGAAGAATTCTTGTCTTATGAACCAGAATTGTTATCATTACACTCAAGTGGTGTGGAAGGAAAGTAGTTTTGTTGGGTGTGCAAGAGTTATTTGTAACAGTGGAGATACTTTAATTACTTGTAATTATAATCCTCATGGTAATGTTGTGGGTCAAAAACCATTCTAGTTAAGTTTGATCATCATGTTCAGAGATGTAATATTAGATGGTGGTATTTGGACACTGAAAATGTAATTACAAAATAAAATAGTAGATCTGTTTTTATGTGTGGTTATAGCTGTCTCTTTGGTACATATTTTATTTCAGATCTGTTTCGCTTTGACTTAAATGCTAACTAGAAATCAACCAACACATAGGACTATAAGATATGACATGTATCTGTTTTTGTGTTTGGGTACTATACCAAGGTTTGATCTGGTATATAAATTTTGACTCTGCAAACAAAAACCAGCATTTAATGATCAAAATATACAGTGACGTTAAAAAGTACTGTGTGACCTGAAATTTGTCTAGTGACCCAAAATATACATTTTGGTCCTTTGGTCCAAAATTTTGATCGTGTTCAAAAATTTGCCATCTGATCCGGTATCTGCATTGCATCTCAAAAGTAATCCAAATTCTGCTAGAACAACAATTTGCTTAAGAACCCGAAATGGGCCTCAAGGGCTCAAATTTGTTTCACGGATAAAATATTTCCTAATGAATACAAAATTTATCTCATGATTCAATATTTATCGATTGATCCATCCTTACGTCCAAAAATCTCCATAATGAGAAATCACCTAAGACTTATACACTAACCACAGAATATGTTATTGTGACCCACAATTATGCCCCAAAAGATGATTGATAATCTTATTCGACCAAAGTTTTGGAGGCCGCAAAACCAAAAATGTCAGATGTCCACTGTTTTTCTCCGTAATTTTTTTTCCATGACGTGTCGTAAAAGTATTGACCAATGGTTATTCAGCCAGGACCCATTATATATCCCAGTGAGTTTACTATTTCCTAATGAAGAGTTTATATGAATGCCACATCAAGGTGGAAGAAAATAGAGGACAAAAGCAGGAGATACCGAGCACTGATTTCGCCACAAAACTATCTAATGGCTCAAAACCTACGATACAACCATAGATTTACTACTGTACTAGAAAATCTACCACATGATCTAACAACTTATTGCCAAAGTTGGGTCAGAGTGCAACTCGGAATGGGCCTTGTACCCAATACTAATCATGTGATCCAAAGTTCTCTGAAGAGAAAAGATAAGCTCTAATCAATAGGAAACTATATATATCACCTACCAAATTATTATAATTACCTTTATATATATATATATGTATAATAGTAACATTATCCTTAGGATCATATGTCTAACGGATGGGTGATGTTTCACCCGTGTCCGATCTGTGAATATTGTGGGTTTCAAAAATTCACCCGCGTTTAATCCGTTGAGATACGGATCCCGCATCCACCTACCAAAATACGGATTGGATCAGGTAAAATCTGTGGATTTAGATGTTTTGCTCACCATTACTACCAGGTCATCTAACAACATTTGTTTTATTTTTCCTAAGATGGGCCAGATTATAACTCGGAGTGGGACTTGTTACTCAACACTAATCATATGATTACCCAAATCGTGTATCATAACCAAGAAGAAGAAGGATTTTTTTTGGGACTTTTCGGAATTCGAGGGGACCCTCTCCCCATTTTGCTAAGGTTATTAAGAAGTAAATCCTGCCCCCCTATCCATATTATTTTAGTAATGATAAAAATACCCTCACTTAATGACAAGTCAATTATTAGAGTTAGTTAACTTAGTTAATTGTTAGTCTTAGATTAGATGAGATAATACATTTGAGTTAGTTTTATTGTTGTGTTAGAGAAGTAGAATTACTGAGAGAGAGAGAGAGAGAGACAGAGAGAGGTAAAAGAAGAAGAGTTTTGGGAAAAAAATTGAAACCTGGATTTGGTGATTCTTAAATTCAAAATGAGTAATTCTAGTGTAAGCTCAGAGGAATTTGAATCTTCAAATCATAGATTAAAAAAAGTATTATTTAAACTTCACAACGATCCGGTGATGGATGATTTGTTAGATGGTGTTTTCTTCCCCAAGCTTAATCTCAATCTCAAAATGAGGGTTTTTACGAGATAAACGAGGTTCACAATGAAGAATATGAAGATTATAATGGTTTTGATGCTCATGTGTACTTGTTAATGTGTTTTTGTTATTTGGATTGGCTTAATTGGTGAAAATGCAAAATTTTATAGCTTAGATTCGGCAAGATCCATATAAGTTCAGCTAGAACAATAAAGAATACAGGTAGCCGAACTCTGAGTTCATGAAGTTTTGGAATAAGTTCGGCTACCTAATTGAAGAACTCATAATGTTCGGCTAATTCTGGATGAACTAGAGTAATGTTCTCCTAGTTCGATCCCAAAATTTTCTTAGTTGAACTCTTAGGTATAGAACTAGCGAGAACTTTAAGTATAAAGTTCGGCAGTGTATGACAGTAAAGGTCCTATCCAAACTTAAATGTTCGGTTCATTTATATTAAATCAACCTAGCCGAACTAGTATGTTCAGTTAGATATAGAGATTTATTTGTAGCCTAACTTTGTAGTATTTTTTTGTCGCAACTAACAATGTCATATATTTTATAGATCCAATCGGAATATGTACCTATGGATGATCAACCTACTCTTGTTGATATTCTATACGTTGATACATCGCATCATTATACGAATGACTTGGCAAGATACCAATTTGTGTGTACTTATATGTTTCAAAGAAAATTGTCAAGTTTTGTAACTCAATGTAGACATGGGATAATCCCGATGAAGCAAAAAGTTGGGCTAGAGAATATTCAAAACGAGATATGTGTTTACTGGTTTTGAATGGAAAATCTAGCAAAACGCACTTTGAAATGGTTTGTGAGAGAAGTTGTAAGTCCGAAAGCCACAAGAAGAAAGATTATGTGTATAACGGAAAGACCAGGAGAAAGAATATAACTATCTCAAAGAAAACCAATTGCGCGTTCAAGCTTGTATTAATTTCAACAAAGAATTGGGGAATTGGGTTTTATTCAAAGTTGCGGAATGTAGACATAACCAAAAACGTTCTGAACATCTCGAATGACATTTAATCGTCGCAAGGCTCTCCCCTATTGAAATAGAGAAACTAGCTAACCGATTAATATGTTTCGTATACTTAAACAAGATAACAAGGATAACATCTCCTCTTTGTCTACCATTTACAATGCAAGGATAACATCCCTCTTTCTAGCCAAAGAATGAATGGAGAGAGAGGAAGATAATGCAACAATTACATCACAACAGAAAAAATACGTCGTTCAAAATCAAGTAGGACCGGATGGATAAATAACACATCTCTTTATTGTGCATCCAATGTGTGTTCAATTGGCATAATATTTTTACCAACTTCTTATAATGGATTGCACTTACAAGACTAATAAGTACGAGATGCAATTGTTGAATGTTGTTAAACGCACGTTGACAAAGTCACTGTTTAGCATGTCGTTTTGTTTCTTGAAGGATGAGCAGGAGCCTAGTTACACTTGGGAGCTGCAATAAGTAAGGCCAATCTTCCAAGGTGAAGATATTCGTGGAGTTATAGTCACCGAAAATGAAGTCACATTAGTGAATGCAATAAAGGTAGTCTTCTCGTCAGCACATAATATTCTATGTATGTTCCACATATGGTGTAATGTGATGCATAGGTGCAAGCCTCAAATTACTACCAAAGAAAAGAGGTTGATGAGATAAAGAAGCTACTGGAAGATGAACAAGCCAGAGCGAAATAAAATGAATCCAAATGGGCGTGTTTCTCCAATGAATGATACTAATTGACTTGGTCTTTCACCGAGGATGATTACAATCTAAATCTTATGATGTTTATCGGGCATTGGACTATCCTCGAGTATCCATATATGATACCGTATTTTATGAAGCAATGGTTGGAACCACACAAAGAAAGGGTTTTTATGCCTTCACCAACCAACACAAACACTTGGGAATTCAAGCGACGAGTTTGGCAGAGTCGCTCACCACCGATTGAAGAAGAATCTTTTTGGATATGTTGATAATTTTGTGAACGTGTTTGATGCTATGGAAAATTACTTCACTCGCGACATTGATAAAATCAAAGAGAAGTTCCAAAAGAACCTTATCTTCAAGATTAAGAAATGGGTTGATCTTCTGTTGCTCAAGGGAATCCATTTTAACGTGTCTCATGCATGTATTAAGAAGTTGATGGTAGAATTCAATTTGATTAAGGATTGGGGCATCAAGCCGGACATGGTGTGTGTTTGTAACATGAAGAAGTCGATGTGATTACCTAGTCGCCATATCATAGTCAACTATGAACATGGTATGATTCCTATAGACGACATTGATCTATTTTGGAAACAATTAACTTTCAACCTTCCCACGGAAGAGCACAGAAAAGAGTTGGGGATACCGAATTTGGAAGAACCGTACTCGAGATGTACCGCAACATGAAAAAAATCCAACGACAAATTTTTGGGATGACATGAGGACGATCCTTTATCCACACACTTCGGAGAATGTTTACGAACCGGAAAAGAGCAAGCCCAAAGGTAGGCCAAGCACCAAAGAAACAATGAAACAAGAGAGGAAGCGTGCGAATTTTTTTGCTAAGAAGCATGGTGACATCCACGCTAATCATAGAGATCCTTCTGGTCACGAGTACACTACTGAAACATACGCTGAAGAATCAAACAAACTATGTCGGAGTAGTGAGGAAAAATCCGAACCAAGTGAACGAGATATGAAAAAAAGAGGTCTGATGTTTCCATTTCCACTAAGCAAACCACCTATTCGAGACGTGAAGGTAAAGGGTCACGTGTTTCCTAATCAACAAAACAGTCGAACATTTTTTGATATGGCGTACTTGGAATAACTACCTCAAATCATTAGCGATGGAAATTGTGGTTTTCACGTTAGGGTTGGAAAACTAGGTTCGTTTCAGTACCGTGCCAAGGAATACAATGGTTGTGAAATCACTTATATGAGGCAAAAGTTGTTGAGGAAACTACGGGAGAACCCACCATTTTACAAGACAATGATGGGAGGGTTCACTACAAGAAAAACGGGCTTAAGCGTCTAAAAAATTAGCAAGAGCCCGGAAAATTAGTCGCTTAAAACCTTTCAGCGTCTAAAATTGCAACTGCCAGAAATATTGGTGGCAATAAACATATGTCCACTAATATTTAGCAACGAAAAAATATACTTAATCGCTATATCATTTGTTCAAGTATTTATAGCAACTAAAATAGTGATAATGTATCTATTTACTTTGAGGCACCGACTTTTAGCAACAAGAAAAAAAAGTGGTTGGTCAAACCTCTCTCAGCAACTATGTTTGAGCCACAACCAAATATGTTTAATTGCTAGATCCGTTTTTCAAGTAATTTATAGTAGCTAAAAGTTGATCATGAAGCTATTCAGTTTGAGGCACCGAGTTGTAGCAACAACAAAATAAATTGGTTGCTCAAACCTCTCTCAGCAAGTAAGTTTGAGCCACAACCCAATATGTTTAATTGTTAGCTCCTTTGTTCAAGTAATTTAAAGCAACTAAGAAAGTGGTCATATAGCTATTTACTCTGAGGCACCGACTAGTAGCAACAACAATATAAATTGGTTGCTCAAACCTCTATCAGCAACTAAGTTTGAGCCACAACCAAATATATTTAATTGCTAGATCCATTTTTCAAGTAATTTGTAGCATCTAAAAGTTGATCATGTAGCTATTCACTTTGAGGCACTGACTCGTAGCAACAACAAAATAAATTAGTTGCCCAAACTTCTCCCAGCAACTAAGTTTGAGCCACAACCAAATATGTTTAATTGCTAGATCTGTTTTTCAAGTAACTTATAGCAGCTAAAAGTTGATCATGTAGCTATCCACTTTAAGGCACCGACTCGTAGCAACAACAAAATAAATTGGTTGCTCAAACCTCTCTCAGAAACTAAGTTTGAGCCACGACCAAATATGTTTAATTGCTAGATCCATTTTTCAAGTAACTTATAGCATCTAAAAAAGTGATCATGTAGCTATTCACTTTGAGGCACAGACTCGTAGCAACAGAAAATGAATTGGTTGCTCAGACCTCTCTCAGCAACTAAGTTTAAGCCACCACCACATGTTAAAAAATGAATTACTTGGTAAAATCTCTCTCAGCAACCAAGTTTAAGCCGCTACGATCATTTAAAAAAATCAGTTTTTAAAGTACATTTAAGAACTTAATTAATATTTATCTAACAATCTTATTAGGATTTGTTTAATAGAAACATGAAAACTTTTTCAAATCATTGTTTTCATTCACTATGAGCAAATGTTTGGATGCACAAATTAATTTTTTTTTTTAACATGAGTCGATTAAATTAACTATATTTATCTAACAATCTTAGTTGGTGGAAATAAATACTTCTGACATTTTCTATAATAAGATGTGTATGTAGGAATAAGGAATGATAAACTAGATGTTAATGATCTCAATGTCAAATTATATACAAGAAATGAATATGGTTGATAAATTTTAAAGTAGAGAAGAACATTCAACTCCGGCCATTGCCTTAGAATATGGTACCCACCGTCACCGACCAATATATAACTCCATTTTTGTGAGGCGTTGTGTATCATTTGGCTAGATTTCAATTTTTCGTATTTTAGCCACAGTGCATTTTCATCATGACCATCCCTGGTTACAATTCCCTGTTTTATCAGAGGAAAATGATGGCACCATTTTGATAACAGTAAACACGCCTCCATAAATCACTAGTCTGCACATTTTTAAACATGTGTCCAAACAAGATTTTCTTTGTCAAAAAGAAAGGGTAAAAAATCGAGATTTTATCTAGAGCGTCAATGGCATAGATCACTAGACTGCACATTTTTAAACATGTGTTACAATTCAGAGTCGGACTTGATTCAGACATGACAAAAGAAGGAGACAAACAGTAATATATTACTCAAACATGAATTAAGATGTAATGTTAAAGAATTCACCATGTTTTGAGATGTAATGTTAGAGAATTCACCACTAACTGAACACCCCTACACAGCAGCAAACGTTCATATTTTGTACCGATACCAACAACATTTACGATTGTATTATAACCATTGAGAGACAGGTTCATTCTGAAAATTGTGTTTCTGAGTTAACTTTTCTTGAATAGCTTCTCGCTCACATGAGATCTTCGCTTCAGTTTTGCTTATCTGAATTTTTACCTCTGAAAGTGCAGTTTCATATACGCCTTTGCTGGTGCAGAGGTCATCATATTTTACCTGCATTGCATCCAATACTTGAACATGGCTTTCGACTTCTTTATCAGTGTTAAATGAAGACCTCCAATGATTCTTAACTCGATTAAATCCTTCCCGAAGCCACTTAATATTGAATTCCAAGGTCTCAGCATCTTTGATGAATCCTTCCCATCTCTCCAGCAACCACCATCGAGGTGCTCCAGGTGCGTCTGCATATATACAAATAATTGCATGTCCAGAGTTGAGACGATTAAAGACATAACACATAACTAAAAAGAAGTATGCATACCCAAACTCTCTTAGTGAAAGGATTGTATTTCTAACACATTGTCTTGTCTTAAAGCATGTTGAGACATCTACAATTTGCATTAACTACCTCACAAACTACAGATTCTACAGTAAAAATGGCCCAAGATGGCTAAACTTCATCGTCTTGCTATGATAATCGTCACAAACCAATATAAAGAAGCAAAAGCATGAAAGATGTGAATCTTGCTATGATAATCGTCACAAGCATGAATGTATGTGAATTAGAAATTGATTCTTCCAAATGTGGGATGAAATGGAGTTTACTTTAAAAAAGAGAAATTACATTTGATTGATTGAAGAAAAAAATGAAAAGTGGAATCAGACCTATTATTACAATGACAAACTTACCATTTACAGGGACATTACATGATTCTAAAAAGAAAAGGCATTGTTGCCAAAAAAAAACAAAACCAAGCCAGAAAAAATGAAAAGACAAAAGGTCTAAATGATCATATACAAATTCAAGATAAAAAACAAATGAAATTATTCAAATTGAAACAAACACACACAGTAATCACTACACCTACTATAGCTCAGCAAAATTCAAACATAGTTAAAAGAAGAATAGAATCTGAAAAGGAAAAAGTAGACACTTTTAGTACTAAGCTATAACATATGTCAAAAATCAGTAGATTTCAGATAATAACACTATAAAATGATAATTTATCACTCATTTATACATAATCACAAAGACCCAAAGTATGAAAATGATGGAATTTATCGAACTAAATACCCCTTGTTTTGATATTCTTAGAATCAATCAAAAAATAAAAATAAATAACACAAACATAGTCATTGTCAGGTAGCCCAAACATGATGTTTACCCAAACATGATGTTTACCAGATTCATAGAGAATACCATTTAAGAGGAAAAAAAACTAAAATAAGAAATTGTATAGATTGAAAACCTGGTAGCCCTCACAATACCTATACCAGCACCAAAATCTTTTAGAACCCAGTCACGCCTTGTCCCAATTCTCCCTTCAATTTGACACCATGTTTGGATCTCAATGACATCACCCTTATCCATCCATAGACATTAGAGGAAAAGAAAAACATAAACAAATTTAGTAACTCAGACATCTCAAAATTCAGTAAATCAACTCAGCACCTTTAGAATAATGACCTTCATCCCATTTACTACAAGCAACAGATTGACCAAAAGGACCATATCACAACATATCATACTCTGTCCTACACACAGACAGAAATACCCAAAATTAAAATCTACAGAAAAGAAACAAGTAGGAGATCGACAAAAAATTGTTAATAGAAATGATAACCATTGAGTCAATACCTTGTAGCATCAGACGACACTGTATGGGAATCAAGCTGCCAATAAATGAAAGTGAAATCGTCAATTGAGGACTCTCACAAGATCTGGGAACTTCACAGTTGAGTACAAAAAATCATATAATCGGTACACAAATCCAGGAACCAACAAAGGAATTCACAAAGCCCACCTCTTTGAATCTAATAATATTGGGATGTTGTAAAGATCTATGGTTCGTAATCTCTCTTTGCACGTTCTCATCAATCTGCAAAGACAGATAACCCATATTAGAAAATCAAATTTCCAAAATTGGAATAGAAGAAGAAGAAACTTACTTGAGATTGACAGGAAAGAGAAGAAAACCAGGGATAAAAAACACCCATTTTCATTGCTTAGTTTTTTCATTGCTTAGTTTGTTCGTGAAGTTGAATATGGAACCCTAGTTTTCTCCTAAGGCGGCTCAATTGGGGGAGAAAGAAAAGCAAATGCCCAAAATGAAAGAGAAAATTTTATGTAGGGTTTTGATAAAAAAACAATTGACGGTGGTGATGGTGCCTCATACGGATCATGGATATATTTTGATGGTCCAGATTCGTTGTTGGATGGTCATACGGATTGTGGGTTAGTTACCATTTTTTGTTACTTAATATTGGTTTATCATTTGTGTGTTAGTTACCATTTCTCCTATCGTAACGTAACGAATTTTGGAAATTAGGATTCATCAAAAATATTTGTTTTTTTTTTGTAATTAGGGTTCTTAGTTTGTCATTTGTTTATAAGTTATGATTTGATGAATTGGGTTGAACCCCAATAGATGTTCAATTAATTTGAGTAAGATCGATCAAAATGAGTGTATTCAAGTCGGTTTTATACAAAATTGAGTGAATTTTCGTGAAATTGATGAAATCATAGTTTGATATTGTTAGATTTGTTAGATCGATAAAAAAATGAATAAGTTTGATCGAAATCGGATAAAATTCAATAAATCTAAGTGAAATCGAGTAAAATTGAAGAAAAATTGATATAATTTGAGTAAGATCGATCAAAATTGAGTGTATTCAAGTCGATTCGATAAAAAATTGAGTGAATTTTAGTCTGATTGATTAAATCATAGTTTGATATTGTTAGATTTGTTAGATTGATAAC
>JAJJMC010017794.1:3955507-3971908 GCA_023531435.1 Papaver californicum | reverse complement strand
CTGTTCGATAAAAATTGAGTGAATTTTAGTGAGATTGATGAAATCATAGTTTGATATCGTTGGATTTGTTAGATTGATAAAAAAATGAATTAGTTTGATTGAGATTGAATAAAATTCAAAAAATCTAAGTGAAATTGAGTGAAATTGATGAAAAATTGATATAATTTGAGTAAGATCGATCAAAATTGAGTGTATTATAGTCTGTTCGATAAAAAATTGAGTGAATTTTAGTGAGATTGATGTAATCATAGTTTGATATCGTTAGATTTGTTAGATCGATAAAAAAATGAATAAGTTTGATCGAAATTGGATAAAATTCAATAAATCTAAGTGAAATCGAGTAAAATTGATGAAAAATTGATATAATTTGAGTAAGATCGATCAAAATTGAGTGTATTCAAGTCGATTCGATAAAAAATTGAGTGAATTTTAGTCAGGTTGATTAAATCATAGTTTGATATTGTTAGATTTGTTAGATTGATAACAAAATGAATAATTTTGATCGAAATTGGATAAAATTCAATAAATCAAAGTGAAATCGAGTGAAATTGATGAAAAATTGATATAATTTGAGTAAGATCGATCAAAATTTAGTGTATTCTAGTCTGTTCGATAAAAATTGAGTGAATTTTAGTGAGATTGATGAAATCATTGTTTGATATCGTTGGATTTGTTAGATTGATAAAAAAATGAACTAGTTTGATTGAGATTGAATAAATTTTCAATTAATCTAAGTGAAATTGAGTGTAAAATTGATATCGTTTGAGTAATATCGATCAAAATTGAGTGTATTCTAGACTGTTCGATAAAAAATTGAGTGAATTTTAGTGAGATTGATGAAATCATAGTTTCATATCAATGGATTTGTTAGATCGATAAAAAAAATGAATACGTTTGATTGAGATTGAATAAAATTCAATAAATCTAAGAGAAATCGAGTGAAATTGATGAAAAATTGATATAGTTTGAGTAAGATCGATCAAAATTGAGTGTATTCTAGACTGTTCGATAAAAAATTGAGTGAATTTTAGTGAGATTGATGAAATCATAGTTTGATATCGTTGGATTTGTTAGATCGATAAAAAAATGAATAAGTTTGATCGAAATTGGATAAAATTCAATAAATCTAAGTGAAATTGAGTAAAATTGATGAAAAATTGATATAATTTGAGTAGGATCGATCAAAATTGAGTGTATTCAAGTCGATTCGATAAAAAATTGAGTGAATTTTAGTCAGGTTGATTAAATCATAGTTTGATATTGTTAGATTTGTTAGATTGATAACAAAATGAATAATTTTGATCGAAATTGGATAAAATTTATAAATCAAAGTGAAATCGAGTGAAATGGATGAAAAATTGATATAATTTGAGTAAGATCGATCAAAATTTAGTGTATTCTAGTCTGTTCAATGAAAATTGAGTGAATTTTAGTGAGATTGATGAAATCATAGTTTAATATCGTTGGATTTGTTAGATTGATAAAAAAAATGAATTAGTTTAATTGAGATTGAATAAAATTCAATAAATCTAAGTGAAATTGAGTGTAAAATTGATATCGTTTGAGTAATATCGATCAAAATTGAGTGTATTCTAGAATGTTGGATAAAAAATTGAGTGAATTTTTGTGAGATTTAAAAAATCATAGTTTGATATCGTTGGATTTGTTAGATCGATAAAAAAATGAATAAGTTTGATTAAGATTGAATAAAATTCAATAAATCTAAGTGAAATCGAGTGAAATTGATGAAAATTTGATATAATTTGAGTAAGATCGATCAAAATTTAGTGTATTCTAGTCTGTTCGATAAAAAATTGAGTGAATGTTAGTGGGATTGATGAAATCATAGTTTGATATCGTTGGATTTGTTAGATCGATAAAAAAATGAATAAGTTTGATTGAGATTGAATAAAATTCAATAAATCAAAGTGAAATCGAGTGAAATTGATGAAAAATTGATATAGTTTGAGTAAGATCGATCAAAATCGAGTGTATTCATGTCGGTTCGATAAAAAATTGAGTGAATTTTAGTGAGATTGATGAAACCATAGTTTCATATCTTTAGATTTGTTAAAACGATAACAAAATGAATAAGTTTGATCGAAATTGGATAAAATTCAATAAATCTAATTGAAATCGAGTGAAATAGATGAAAATTGATATAATTTGAGTAAGATCGATCAAAATTGAGTGTATTCAAGTCGGTTCGGTGAAAAATTGAGTGAATTTTAGTGAGATTGATGAAATCATAGTTTCATATCGTTAGATTTGTTAGATCGATAAGAAATAAATAAGTTTGATCGAAAATTGGATAAAATTCAATAAATCTAAGTAAAATCGAGTGAAATTGATGAAAATTGATATAATTTGAGTAAGATCGATCAAAATTGAGTGTATTAATTTTGAACCGTCAGATTAACGATCCGTATGAGTATAAGATACTAAATTTTGAACCGTTAGATATGTGATCCTTATGGGTATAAGATATTAATTTTGAACCGTCAGATTAACGATCCGTATGAGTAGAAGATGTACTTCTAGAACCATCCGATCAACTTGAAATATTAATCTTGAATCGTCGGTTAAAACCCTATTCATTTTACTTATTAACCATAAAGTTTCTATTATTTACGTTTAATACCCTTCTATATAAACACTCTAACCCTAAGTTTCATCACTTCTCCCTTTGACGCCTCCCTCCCTAAACTTCTCCTCCTCCATCGCTGAACTTTTCCGCCTCCATCACTGAACTTCTCTAAACACCAAACACCACAGTACCTCTTAGCTTTTCACCATGAGACCAACTTCATATCACCGCAATTACCATTCTCTCATATCGATTCATGCTCATCTTCAGTCGGGCTCAATCTCTCCTTGGTTCACTGCCATGGCTTCAACACCTAACATCTCTCCGACAAACCATCAACAAGTTCAATACCAGCTTCTTGCTCTTCAAACCATCAACAAGTTCAGTGAAAAAACCCAAATTCTCACAAACACCATCATCTGTAACACAGCCATATCCTTCATTTCTAAACTCATCTCTAAGCGTCCATTCGTCCTTCTGTCTAATCCTCATAAAACCCTAAAACCCAAACTCGATTTCTTCAATTCTAAAGGCATTTATGGAGTCGACCTTGCAGACATCATCTCAAAGGACAGTATGCTTCTGAAGAAAGGTTTGAATACAGGAATTGCCCCTTCCTTTAATATCTTTAAGAGCATTGTCCATACTGATGAAAACGTAAATAAACTGATTAGACAAAATACATGGGTTCTCAGCATAAATCCTGTTAAAAGACTTGTGGTCAATGTCAGGCTTTTGAGCAAGAAGTTCCTCAGCTAATGAACGTATTCCAAGGGGAGTTGAATTACAAAGAGCTGCTTCACAACTGAAGATTTGTTGAGATGCTTACAAGGCAACGGTATGTAGATCTTCTGATTTTGCAAGTTGTAGCGCACATAGTTTGCACCTTTTTGTTCAGTTTTTACTACTCTTTAAGGTTTTAGCTCTGTGCTTGTTTCGTTGTTTGAAAAATGAAAACTCTTATGTATGAATAACTCGAGATATCACATGGATTAATAGTAGTTGTATGTGTTTCGTCGCTATGGTTGTCTAAAACTACTGTATGGATGTCTGAAATTCTGTTCTAAATCATGGTTGTACTTGGATTACTGCTTGTTGATGTTGCTTTATATTGTTGCGGGCTGACACTCATTTGAAGCCAAAGAAGTCAAACAAATCTCAAGTTTCTTGAAGTGGTGCATCATCTGAAATTCTTAAGTAGTATGAGTACGCTATTTGATGGACTTGAGAAATATATCATGTCATATACAGGGTAGTAGAAGACAATGGACTCTCTTATCATCATCTCAGTACACTGTATGTATGTGTATATCTGGACTATGGACTCTTGCTTTAGGACTTCCTACACTTTGTAAAACCAAATCTGGCATTTCTGAGTGCCCCGGTAAGTTACTTACCTGTTTTCATTTTGATTTTTTACTAGCTTATTGCACTTATTATTCTGGTTTTGATTCGGGTATATGTAATATGATCGAATTCAGCTCTACTTCATTTGTCTCCTAATTCACCGGATGCGAAAGTGTTCAAGGATTTTAATAACATTGCTAATGGAAATACTACTAGTAGTAGTACTACTCCACCGGCGGCACCCACAGATAAGTGCACTATCTTTAGTAAATTTGTCGTAATTGGAGCAAGCAGCCTTTGAAATAATTAGATGCACGCCACATGATAAATTGAATTGCTAATTTTGAGTTAGCAAACTGTGGCAACATTCTTCGGTTGTCCGTGTTTTTATTAGCGGCCGTAAGAATATGATGATGCAGTATTTTTGGTGTAATTTTGTTCCATATTCTGATTTTGTGTTACAGAAACTCCAAAGAGGGCAGCAGTAATGCAGGATCAAGTCCACAAGTGAAGAATGGAGGTGGAGTGAGAATGGATAGATGGCTGTGATTGAAAATGATGGGTGGTGTTCTTTTATGGTGTTTGACATAATATTGAATTAGATACATATCTTTCTTGAGTGAGGCCGTATCTGTTTTTGATGTAGTGTTCTTTATGTTTTGCTTTAAGATTGTGGAGATTGTAAATATTTTTTAAAGAAAATATTAGATTATATTTTTTTTTCCTTTTCCTTGAAGAGTGTAATTTTCTAAAAAATGATATATATGTGATAATAAAATTTAATTTGGTTCATAATTTATTTGGTATTAATTTTAATTTAAATTATGATTTGGGATTATGTAAATCAGAATAGTGAAGTAATTTTTTAGCGAGCAAAAAATTTGATTAGCTTAAATACTCCAGCAACCAACTTTAAGCCAATTAAAATCTGAATTCTAAAATAATTTGGAAGCTCAAAAATTTAAACAATCAACTTGAGTAAAAACTTTGATACCTTCAAAGTTTAAGCAACCAACTTCAGGACAATCAAAAGTAGAAATCGCTTGTAGCAAGCAAAATCACTTGATCGCTTAAAATTTCAGCCAAGTAAAATCAGGTTTAGTTATTCCATGTATCTTCCAACTAGGTAGTTTAATAGCTCCTAAGTCACAAGCTGCTTCTAGAGAGAAAAAAATTTTGTACCTCAAAAGCTTGAGCAACCAACTTCAGGCCAATCAAAATCATAAATCACTTTTACCGAGCAAAATTCTTGATAGCTTAAAACTTTAACCAAGCAATTCAATAAATTGTTGCTCCATGTCTCTATCAACTAAGTAGTTTAATTGCTTTAGAATGATTGGTATATCTGAAGCGATTGATATGTTACTTGCTATATTGGTTGGTCTAGATGTTAAGCAATCAAAATTTTACTTGCTCCATGTTAGTTGGTCTGATGTTAAGCAATGAGTAAAGCAATCGCTTTAGGTAAGTTGGTTTATTACTAGAGCGATTGCATGGTCGCTCAAGGCTTTGAGATACATGGCTTTGGGCAACCAACGTAGCGAGTGCCACTTTTAATCGCTATAACGGTTATAGCAACTTAAAAGGGGCTTTAAGCGACTTAAAACGACATGTCGCTAAAACCCGTTTTTCTTGTAGTGGTTGGATGGTGAGGTAAACTCTGAGTTTATAAAATATCAAAGTCGCCTACACTGGGCCAATCCTATTACACAGGATCATTAGATGACTATGCCAATTTGTGGGAACTTAATCGCCTCCGCATTCAATTGTGTGGTTCATTATCACAAAAGGTTATAGTGCTGCATTCACCCCAAAATCAAAGAAATGTGTCCACCTGCATCGAAGAGTGTTCATTGCGTTGGTTGGAGGAAACCAGTTTATCAGTCTCCGGTTAAAAATGTCCAATCCCTTTGTTGTATCTAACTTCATATTGGGAAGGATTTAACACCGACGATATGAAGAGTTGGTGTAATTTTTGTACGAGGAGAACATGAAGATGTGGATAGCTTTGAGAATGTCACAGGAAAAATAAAATTATCAACCGATTGTAATTGAGTGAATGACACATGTAGTTGAACTAAATGTTCTTTGAAGATCCTATATTTTGAATCAAAGAATATTCTTGTTGAAATTTTACTTATTTTTGGCTAGAAAGGCACATTTTAGACACATTTTAGACCTTACCGAACTAATGTTTGGATAGGGAGGCACAGTTCGTCTAGGAATTGCTCAATCCATTGTAATGTTCATCTAGAAATAATAATTTCGAATCTACCCGAACTTGAAAAAATATTGCAGGTAGCCGAACTTTGATGATTTTACCAAGGTTTTTTTGGGGTCAGAAGTTCGTCTAGGAAAACAAGTGTGTGAGGTAACCGAAGTGTAAGGATTTAACTAGGCTTTTAAAGTTCATTTAGATTTGATATTCTACTTCCTAGCCGAATATTACATTGGATTGGGAAATTCTTAGCTGAAAATTACACAAGAGTTCCAATGTTTTTCGTTAAATATGTTACTAACACTGAATTATAAGGCTAGAAACCAATATTTCTACTAACACACAATTACAAATATAAAAATTGATTACATTTTTATCATCCTCAACACCCCAAATGTGTTATCAGAAACTTACGAAGGATGTCGTAATGAGCTTCGTATTCGAAATCTTTCCCTTTCCATCTTTTCCATTCCCCTCAAGCGCGCACTACAAATTCAGCATTGGTTTCACCCCTAAGTCGATATTGATAGGTGCATAAATCATACATTTAATGTAGTTTTTCCTGACCCTTATTTGCTATATTTGAGTGAATTATTAGGTATTTTGATTACTTTCGAAGTTTAGTTGTCTTTTCAGGTTACAGTTCAGAAACCCGCAGAATGGAGCTGTATGAGAAGAATTACCGAGGAGCCAGTAAAACTCTTCTGAATTTAGGCCTTTCACCATCCACAGTGTAGGAAATTGAATTACAAAGCCAACGGCGAAAGAACGAGGTCATTCTGATCTCGTATGAGGAAGTTATGGGCAAAGCCACATGGTGGAAAACTAGCTTGTGCTGCTAGCGCCCAGGCGCTAAGTTGGCTGAACCGTATGTGCTAATGTGCTAAGTGACGAGTTGGAGGTGCTAGAGTGGTTTGATGGGCTAGTGGCTAGCCTTGGTGGAGTAGTAGCTAGCTTGGGGAAGTCATATGGGATTAGGAAAGAATTTGGAGTTGATATATCTTGTTGGAGTGAAATAAGGAAACTTAGCACATTTCTTAGTTCTACTAGGATTGTGAAAGTGGCTAACTCAAGTTCTATAAGGAATATCTTATGCTCTTCTTATGGGATTCGTTTTGGCAAGAGTGGGACAACAAATAGTGAGATTTCTCACGTTAAAATAGCTAGAAAAGAGGAACCCACTCAAGTAAAAGGTTTGGGACAGGCTCACGTAAGGGATGGCTGGCCACAAGTTAGCTCACGCAACAATTTTCGGAAGAGAAAAAGAGTTTGAGACAAACAAGGGCTGGACGCACTAAATTTCGGGATTAAACTCACATATAAATAACAAAGTATCCAGGAGTTTTTGGGATCATAACACGGAGAGCAAAAGAAAAGAACACAGCAAGAAGAAAGAAGAGAAGAGGCGTAACTTGGTGCTGCTGGCTACTTCGGCAGTTGCACTTCGGAGCAACAATTCTTCGCTATCTTTCCGGGTTTGATTATACTTTTCTTTATTATTTTCCATGGGTTTTTAGAAATCCATGATGAGCTAAAACCTTTCATATTGGTTAGGGATGTAATATGATGTTTGAAGACATGTTTATTAATTGAATGGCGCATATCTCATAATTTCATGTTGGTCTTAATATCGTTCATGTTCTACTAAGTATAATGATATATGATTGATTGCTGATTTGTTTGAGTCTAGAATCAAGTAAAAAGGCATTGATATCTATAACTAGACTGGGGTTCTGAGAGTCGATTCTGTCGAGGGACTCCGGTTGCAAGTAGTATAACATATTTGCTAACAATACTTAAAATTGCCGTGCATGTATGTGTAGAAGCTTGACCTAAATTAAATCCGAGTGGCGAATTGCGCCGGGTTATTTAGATTAACCTCAACTCACAAAGACCATAGCTATCATTGCGTTAAACTCGAGTGGAGGTACTCACTCAGGTTATCCGGTGCTAAGAATTCAAAGGGTGGAGGTACTCATTCATTGATGATATTAGGAGTTTTGCCGAAGTAGACGAGATAACTGGCTACTTTAGGGTTCTTGGTATTACTAATGCATGAATGTTGAGTATGCTTTGATTGATAACATGTTGGATAACGGACGATGAAATCTCTAAACAATGCTTCTCTCCTTGATACACGTTTCTATTAGTTTGTTTTAGTTTAATTTAGCTTATTTCACAACATAAAACCCCCCTGTTTACTCACGTAACTGAAAATAAATCACAATCACTGCCTCTCTGTGGGAACGAACTTGTTCTTATTTGCTATACTTAAATCTATTTTGGAAGAGTAAGAACTCGATTATTTTGGTTGATTACGACATGACCAGATATCGATTGACAACCCGAATTAAAGCTATAAACTCTTCCACTTATTTTCTTACAGTTTGAAATCTACAAAAAAACGTCGGACAATCCCTGTTATGAGGATTACATGTTTCGGTGCAGAAGGTTTCAAGAATTTTACCCCAATAACTCATACTAACTAAACCATTTTGACGTCGTTCTTCACCCTTCTTTGGATACAAAAGTACATAGTTTGTGCAAAGAAATAAATCTTCATCTAGAGTAAATTTAGCATTAGTGAGGACCTTTTTTTAGTGAATATGTGATTTTCAAACATCATTTAATAGTTGGTTATATATATAGTACATGTTCCTAACGGCTATATTTTTGAAAATTATGGAAACTAAAAAAATTTCGGCTTACAACAATTATTGTTTACTAGCCAAACATTTCTCAATTTTACTCTCTATCTTATAAGTTAGAGGTTCGGCTGCAAAGTTAAATGAATTGTAACTCAAGATAACATTTGTTTTCATTCATAAAATCACCTATTACATAATTAACCCACATTACATCCCCTTACATATCATTACATCATATTAATTTCAAATAACTTCGTATTTAGTAACTAAATCTATGAATCTCGACGGATAACTCTTTAACGAATCTCGGCGGATAGTTGTTTAATGAATCTCGGAACGTGTCTCTTCAAATAACCATAAACGACGTTGTGCTTGAATGTTGTTCCACCATGACGTATTCTCCAAAGACTTTGAACTCTAGCTTTCTACAAATAAAAGAATAATCAAGTTAGTATGCAAAACCAAAGAGACACAATTCACAAGATAAATATGTTTAAATATTCACTCTCTCTACGAGCCTATCTCTACGATGATATCGCCTTATCCAATTGAGTATTCTAATGTAATCTCTCAAACTATATAGTATAATTTCAAATCTTTCAGCTAACTCCATCCATCTACGGTGTTTAGGGTTACCATCTAATTCAAAATGGAATTCTTTGACTCTTTTTCAGAATATCGAATAACATTTATTAGGTATTTCACGGTAAACCAGAATGAAAGATCGAGCAAGCATTAGATCATCCTCTGCGGTGAATAATTCCATTTGTTATTAGAGATGCAAAAAATTGGAGGAAGAGAAAGTATTGATGTAGAAAATTGAAGTTAGGACAAGAATAGGTGGTGAAAAATGAGTTATAGAGTGCCACATTTATATATATAGAGTCCCCAACGGATCTTTTTTTTTTGAAAAATTATATTCTTACTCTCTAAAGTAGGAGTTTGGCTAGGTCGAAATTTGCTATTCCGAGACGAACTTTTTAGTCCAAATCAAAAATAAATGTTCGACTAAGAATTCAATTCCTTTTTGAAATTGAACATTTTTATGTTTTGTAAAATTTTTAAAAGATGCCAACCGAATAGTTAATTTCTTAGAAGAACCAATTGTTCGGTTAATTTAGTAAATGGATTTTGTAACCGAATATTGTCTAAGAAAATAAATCAACCACTATGCAAGGATGGGAATGCTTACTTACCTTCTCACCCGGACTGCAATCAACACCACACTCACAGCATCCAATAGAAACGTTCTTCAGTCTTCGGTCTTCAACTGTTGATGATGAACTTTTGAACGTCATAGTACTTTGACAATTATAACTATTTTCCTCAATTTCTTATTGCTTAAAAATTATTTATAGATTTCTTCTTCCCCACGACCTTACTGAATGAATATCAAAAAAAATATACACTAAACCAATGATAAACTTTTTTTTTAATTTTTTTTTTAATTTTTTGTAAGACTTCAAACTAACAAGATACAAACTGAAAAATAAAATGAAACAATATGGTCGTGGGATAAGGACTTTACCACTTGGTTCTTCACAACTTGTATTGTCTCCGTCTCATAAACTTCATAAAATTCACATCTTTTGATTTTCTTTGCTCTTGTACGTAAGTCTTCAACATGTATATATAATTATGCTCATTGTATTGTTGCTTCACTTGAATATGAAATTTGTTCTTTCTTGTATTGTTGCAACGTCTTCAACTTTCCTCATGATTTTGATATCGCTTCGCATGTTGATGATGATGGTGTTTCTATGGACCTGTTGTTGTCGAGAGAGAGAATGGTGCCAACTGCAAACAAGACTACAAGATAGAGTTAGCAATTCTGATGCACCCTCGTGATTGATAGAAATAAAACTCAAGATATCAAAAAGTAGTGTTGAAATTGGTGCGAAGTTAGGTAGCTCATCATTCTACCCGGATTTTGCAGATGAAACACTCTAAACGTACAATTGAAGGTTTGGTGCCTCACTCATGGGTATTGAATGATCAACAACTCTAATATTGTACTCTCTACCGGTAGTTTAAATCCCTTTTTGTCATATCTAGCCTCTCAACAACTAAGCACTCCGATATAGTTCTCTAATACTTCTAAGTTCAGTTATTTCGGTAAGAACTTCGTATGTAAACTTACCTAGAAGTATACAAAGTGACTCTAAAATCTCTAAAAGTTGAAGTTTTTCATGCAAATATGTACAAAAAGTTTAAAAATTCTACCTACAAAAGCGATATTAAAAATCTAAATGCTTAAACACTTCCTCACACTTAAACTTTACATTGTCCTCAATGTAAATTGATTCGTCTAATGTAAAAATCAAGGTGGGAAATCCCATAATATGATATGAAAAGATAAGAAAAACTAAAAATAAAAAGATAAAGATAGAAATACAAAACCAATGGGTTGCCTCTCATTTAGAGCTTGGCTTAACGTCCTCAGCCCGACTGTAGACTTCTCGCTACTCATTAGCCTGCGTCTAACACATTATGAAAACTCGATTGAGTATCACTTGGGCATCGCATTGCTTCAAAGATACTGAAACTTATGACATCTCCATCAAACTTCATAGTCAAGGTGCTATCGTGGACATCAATCTTTGTTCTAAAATTGCTCAAAAATTGTCTACCCAATGGTAAAGGTGTAGACGATGAAGAATTATCATCTCTTATATCTAGAACATAGAAGTCAATAGAAATATTAATTTGTGTACCTGCACCAAAACATCCTCAACAATCCTTTTCGGGTAAACATTAGATATATTAGCAAGTTGAATAACTATACAGGTCTCCTTGAGAGGACCAAGATGTAAAGAATTGTAAATTGAAGCAAGTATAACAATAATAGATGCTCATAAATCTATCAAAGCTTTTGCAAACCTGTTTTTACCAATTGTGCATGGAATAGTAAAGCTACCGGGATCTTTCAATTTAGGTGGAAGTTTCTTTTGAAGGAACACCGAAGCATTCTCCCCCACACTCGTTACTTCATTACCAGTTAATTTATGTTTATTAGTGCATAACTCCTTTAAGAACTTCGCGCGACTAGGAACTTGCTTGATTTCTTCAATGAGAGGAATGTTCACATGGACTTTCTTAAAAAAGTCTAAAATCTCTTTATCTTGTTCCACCTTCTTATTAGCTTTAACATACATGCCATGAAAAGTTAGAGAAGGAACTTAAGTAGAAACATGATATTGGGGCTTTTCTTTTGATACCTGACGTTTTTCGGAAGAGTTATGAGCTTTTCCTCTTAAGTTGGCTCTTTAGAGATTTTTCATTACCCTCGGCAGTAATTTATGGTTACACAGTTTGTGTACTACTTCTTAATGTAGTAGCATTAACAATATCTCTTGGTTTAACAAGAGTCTGAGAAGGGATTTTCTCACGATCTTGTGCCTTTAACTGATTAATCTCACTTGCCATAACACCCATCTGCATACGTAACTCATTTATTATATTATATTTTTCTGCTGATTTAGATCTGCTAGTTGTTGATTCTGTTATACCACGGAGATTAAAGTTTTCATCAAAGTAAGCATCTTTGATAATTCTGAGTTTTATACTGTTTGTGGTTGTTGTCCTTGATGTTGGAACTCATTAAAACGGTTATGAACAAGACCTGCAACTGTAGCTTCCTTTATATCATAACTAGAGTGTGGCCGGTCTCTACATCCTTGACCATATGTGTTGGAGTACGGATCACACTGTTGTGTTTGCTGGCTTGAGAAAAGAGCGATGACGTGCTTTACATGCTCATAATCTCGACGTGATGGTTGTACCACCACAGCTGCAATTAGTTGCACCATTTTTGTCAGGTTGCCTACCTTCTGATGTAGCTCGGTTATCTCGTCAACTTGATTAACTCTCTTGATAAATGACTCTGATAGACAACTTGAGAATTGTTGAGAATTTGTTGTCATGTTCTCGATCAATTCTTTAACTTGTAATATTTTTTTTTCATTAAAGCACCACCACTTGCAGCATCAAGGAGATTTCTTTCACCTGGTAACCATCGTAAAAATATTGGATAATCAATTAGTCACTAAATTGATGATGCAGACAGATGGCCACCAATCTATTATAATGTTCCCAGCATTCATATAATGTTTCTCCTGCCATCTGTTTAATCCCATAAATCTCATTACGAATTTGAGTTGCCTTAGATGCAGGAAAATACCTCTCTAAAAATAGTTTCTTCAAACTATTCCATGTTGTTACACTACCAGCAGGTAAGTAGTATAACCACACCTTAGCGATGTCAACCAAAGAGAAAGGAAAAACCTATAACATAACTCCATCTGCATTTGTCTCTACCGGTATCATGGCCATGACTATGTTATGGAAATACATTAGATACTTGTTCGGATCTTCATTAGCCATTCCATGGAATTTGGGAAGCTCTCGAATCAACCCTGACTTGATCTCAAAGTTAGATGTAGTTTGAATACACCATTCGTGTGTTTCCAGCTTGTGAGAAGCTAGTTCTTTGAGTGTAAGATTTTTCTCACCCATTGCTTCCTCTTGCATGTTTTCGGGTTTATCTTTCAGTACAGTGCCTCTCCGAGTCTCAATTCCAATATGTGGAAACCCGACAGGCTTCGGTTTCGGTCTCGGCTTAGGAGCCAGAAGATAAATACTTGAAAAAGAAATTCTATAAAACAACGTTAAAAACTAACAACAAGAAATAAAAAACAAAACAACAATCCACTATGCCTCCCCGGCAGCGGCTTCAAAATTTGGTCGGTTGTCATCCAAGTAAAATTATTTTCAAGTTCTCTACTTCACAAAAATGGATTTGAGTATAGTGATAAGAACAAGTTCGTTCCTCAGGGAGATATGGGTTGTCAAGTTATTTTGATTACTTGCGTAAACAAGGGTTTTTGATTGTGGTTATAATTAAATTATACTAAAAGAAGTAAAATAAGATGAATATCAATGATAAATAGTACTGGTTAGAGGTTTCATCTTCTATCTTCCAACATGTTATTAACTGAGTCAAATTCAACATTCATTCTCTCTGAATATCAATAACCCTAAAACATCTTTTCACTGGCTTACTCCGGCAAAAATCTTATTATCATCAAAGGCGTAAGAGCCCCTTTTTGAATCCTTTTCAACGAATAACTTGGCGCAAGAGCCACTCAAGTTTAAACCGATGAAAGCAATGGTATTTTTTAGTTGAGGTTATTCTAAACAATCCCGCGCAAGAGCCACACGGATTTAACCTAGGCCACGCTTCTACACATAATTGCATGGTAACATTCCGTCATTAACAATTATGTTATACTACTTGTAACAAGGACTTTTTGACAATTCCCGATCTCAAAACCTAGTTTATCTGTAGATATCAATGCATGCTCATCTAATTCGTGACTTAAATAAACTAAAAATCAATCATACATGGCGTTATTAATGGTAGAACATAAACGATATTGAAGAGATTATGAACATAAGAGAATGAATAATTCAATTAATAAACATGTTTTCAGATTTAGGACTACATCTCTAACCAATAAGAAAGGTTTAGTTACTCATGTATTTCTCAAAATCCATGGAAAATATTCAAGAAAGCAAGTAAAGAAAACCCTAGAAATCGTGATGATCAATCACACCTCCAAGCCCTAGCTCCTTGTTCTCCTTCTCCGTGTATAATAAAATAGTGTAAAGATCTCTTCTTCATGTCTCGGAAGTCTCCTTTTATAGTACTTCATGATATATAGGTCTTAGAATCCTTCCGGGACCGGGTTTCCTCCTCTTAGAAGTCAAAAACGTGTCAAAACGGACCCCTTTTATTTTCTACAGTCGGCATAGGTATTTCCCACAAGCAATGCCGAATGTTGGTCCAAATTTCTACCACTAAACTCTCTACATTCGGCGTAGATGTGTTTCTTATGACAATGCCGATTGTTGAGCTGTAGGTGACCTTTTCTTCGTCTCGATTGTTTTGTCCATAACTTCTTCGTATGAACTCGGAATAACCTCATTCTTTTTGCGTTCACCTCGTATTATCGTTCTCTTCAAAATGGTATTGATATATAATGGATTTGAATGAGTAGAATTTGTCTTTGTATCTTTTTTCACTTGTAGAACTCAATTTCCTTGTTCATTTCATGTCGTAATGAACCCCTTTCTTCTTCTTTGGTTGAATATACTTAAAAACTCCTAGAGACTCAAAATAAAACAAAATAAAATCACAATGATATGAATACTAACAAGAAAGCAAAGAATTAGAGCATCAAACTAATGCAAATAATGCACCTATCACGTTCCCTGAAAAAGAGTCTCGGATCAAAATCCAGATCATTCTCCATCATTCGAAGAATTTCTTCTTATGATCCTTCATATGAGGAATATTTAATGTAGTTGAGGGGATTTTCAGCATTGTTCCAAAGATTCTCAGGATCGTTCATCATTTCTACCCATTCCAGATCATTCAACATCATTTGATATATTTCTTCTGGAGTTATTGGTGATGGTAAATTGAGAAGAGGATTTGAACGAATATTAGCCTTTACCTTTTCCTTTCCCTTTGCCTTTACCTTTTTTCGGAGCCCAAATAATAAATTTTGTCCATAAAAATTAAACCACGGCTAATGGATAAACTAATGTAAAATTTTGGCTAGGAATGTCTATTATCGAATTAACCGAACAAAACGTTCGGTCAAGAATCAAAAAGTTCGGCTAGCATGCATACAAAGATCCTTAAAACAGTGTAATTTTTGGTTGACAAAAAAATTTGAATGCTGACCGAACATTTTGTTCCTATTTTGGGACTAAAAAGTTCGATTAATAAGGCTTATTATCGATCTAATCGAACTCCAATTTTTTTTTACTACACAAAAAAGTTCAGTTCAAAATGCTTGAGAAACCAAAAGTTCGTCTAGCCCCTAATTTTGTTTCTCAACCGAACTGTTCCAATGGTTCTTCCTAACAGAAAGTTCAGTTGACTCGATATGTGATCCTAACCGAACATTTGATTGTTACTCATTTTTGAATGGTAATTTTCCTAATTCAAGTCGAAATAAAAATTAAAAAACGTATAAAAATTAAGGTTTTTTTCCGGAATTACCTTCTAATATGACTACTGGGAGGTTCAGCCTTTGGTTTTCTCGTTTGGGTCTCGATTTTTCCTTGAACTTCAACAACCAGTTCTTCATTTTGTGGTACAAGTTCTTCAATCACTTCATCAATCAGGTTTTTTACAATTTGTGCAAGACCATGATTCGGTTCAGCCATTGGAATAGACAACACAATTAGTGGAAGATTTGATTAGGTTAAAGATGAGAAGGAAGATTTGTTTATAGGAGATGAAGAGGGAAAAAAAGTTTTAATTTTAATAAGGTTTAGAATTAGGTTTACATTTTGATTTATATATGATTAGTTTTAGTGTTTTGGTTAGATTATGATTAGTTTAATAAAGGGTAATTTAGATTTTTTTTCCTATTAGGACACCCCTTAGCTTTGTAGGATAAATGGCCTAATCAAGAGAGGGTCCCCTTAAATTCCGAGGGGTCCCTAAAAAATTATTCAAGAAGAATATGTTGCGTGAACTGATGTGTTTTAGAATAGTGGTAAAAAGTGTTCGATTCTCGAACTTG
>JAJJMC010017794.1:3920124-3940507 GCA_023531435.1 Papaver californicum | reverse complement strand
TACCCCAGTAAAATCTTCTCATAATATTCACCATTTTCTTTTCAACTTTAGCAGGCAGAGTGAGAAGAGACATATAGTAAGTGGATAATGCCGATAAGGTACTTCTTATAAGAGTAATTCTACCTGCTTTGTTTAGGTACTTAGTCTTCCACACTGCCAACTTCTTTCCATCCTCTCCAGCACTGGTTCCCATACAGTATATGATCTTAACGATGCTCCCAGAGGGAGGCCCAGGTATTTGATTGGGAGATCTTCTATCTTGCAACCTAGCACTTCTGCCAGTTGCTTGATGTTTCCTTCTGCTCCAATACTTGTCATTGTGCTCTTATCCAAATTCATTTTCAATACTGTTAGAGCTTCAAATATCATTAGAACAACTGTAAAAGACCTTACCTCTTGTGTGCTTGCATTCAGAAAAACTAAGGTGTCATCCGTAAACTGAAGATGAGTTATCATTTCCCCATTTGTTGACACTGTAAAGCCTTGTAATCTCCCTCTTCTTGTAAAATATTGCAAAAGTTTAGTTAAGATTTCTGCCAGTAAAAGAAATAGAAAGGGTGACAGGTCACCTTGTCGAAGGCCCTTTGATGGAAATTTATTTTCTGAAGAATTGCCATTTACTAAAATTGGCAGATTACAGGAAGCTACACATCATTGTATCCATCTTCTCCATTTCAAACTAAATCCATGTTTTTCTAGAATTTTGAAGAGTGAGGTCCATCTTACATTATCAAACGCTTTCTCCATGTCTATCTTGCATAGAATTCCTGGCACTTTTTGCTTTAGTTTGGCATCCACACACTCATTTGCTATCAAGACTCCATCTAAAATCTGCCTGTCTCTTATGAAGGCGCTTTGGTAATCCGAGATAAGCTTTGGCATAACCCTTTTTAGTCTTTCTGTGAGTAGCTTCGCAATGATCTTATACACACTTTCGATCAGACCCAGCGGCCTAAAATCCTTAGGGGTGCAAGAGTCTTCTTTTTTTGGTATTAGAGTTATAAAAGAATAGTTTAACCTCCAGTTTGTGCACTCTAGATCGTGAAATTCCTGCAAAACAAAAAGAAGGTCAGCTTTAATAATTTCCCAGCACGCAACGTAGAATTCCATGATCATTCCATCTGGCCCCGGTGTTTTGCAATTGCCGAAATGCTTTATTATTCTGTGGACTTCTTCTTCGCTGAATTCTGCTTCTAACATGAGATTGTCCTCCGAAGAGATGGTTTTAAACTCAAGCCCGCTGAATTCTGGAGTAAAATGTTGATCCTCCAGGAAGAGATTCTGATAGTATTGCAGCATTTCATTCTTAATTCTTTAAAGCAGGTTCATATGTTGTTGTTTTTATTGGCGTTTGTGAGCCTTTGCATGTCGCATCGTGTAGAGAGTTGCTATTTTAATCCACCTGCTTTAGCAGATTCATCTTTAGTACAATTATAAGGTGGATCTTCCAATAATTGTAGAACTTTTGAAAGTTCATGGTGAGCTTATGTGTTGTTACGTCCTTGCCGGTGGTAGAGGTTGTGGATTTCCATCCTTGTCGATGAGACTTACAACTCTCTAATTAGTCACATATTTTCCTTGTTGCTCAATTCAATTAGTCACACTCAGTTACACTTATGCCACACAAAGAATTCAACACAAAGAATTATTAAAAATCAGGATACATAAGCAGAAAAATTTGAATCTTATTGGATGCAACAAAAAGAATTCATCCCAAAGGTTCAATTATGGTGGAACTCGATGAAATTCAATGGTAGACCAGGATACAAATTTGCTAGGAAACTTCAGAATCTTAAATTTTTCTTGAAGAGTTGGGCAAAGGAAACATATGAGGATACTCAGCAGAAATGTGGCATTCTAGAAGATACAATTCAACAAATGAATCTTCTGGAAGAATCGAGTCCCTTGAATGAAGTGCAATTTGCGGCCAGACTTCAGGCAGCTCTGGATCTTAAAAATCTTAAGGTAATAGAAAAAAGAAAGTTTATGCAGAGAGCTAAAATTAAAATGTATTTGGAAGGAGACAAGAATACTAATTTTTTTCACAAGATGGCGAACTCGAAGAGGAAAGCTAATACTATTGTCAAGCTAGAAGTAGAGGGGTTAGACTGTTCTAATCAAAATAAAATTAAACAGGAAATTCAACAATATTTTGAAAAGCTATACAAGGAAGATCATCATTATGCTCCAGATTTTAGTGGGTTGAACTTCAAATCGATTTCTGCTGAAGACAACCTTTTACTAGAAGACGAATTTAAGGAAGAAGAAGTCTTAAGTATTCTTAAAAGATTTGGCAAATGCAAAGCACCGGGTCCTGACGGTATGATAATGGAATTTTATGTGGCTTGTTGGGATATTATCAAAACAGATCTTTTAGCGGTTTTGCAGGAATTTCACACTTTAGAGCGTGTAAACTGGAGATTGAACTGTTCATTTATAACGTTGATACCCAAAAAGGAAGACTCTTGCACCCCTAAGGACTTCCGACCACTAGGATTAATTGGGAGTGTGTACAAGATTATATCAAAGATTCTTAATGAAAGATTAAAGAGGGTAATGACAAAAATCATTTTTGACTATCAAAGTGCTTTCATAAACGGAAAACAGATCTTATATGAAGTATTGTTTGCAAGCGAATGCGTAGATGCAAGACTTAAACAAAAGCTCCCAGGTATTCTATCTAAGATAGATATGGAGAAAGCGTTTGATAATGTTGGATGGGTTTCCTTGTTTAAAATCTTAGAAAAACATGGCTTTAGTAGAAAATGGAGAATGTGGATTCAGTGGTGCGTTTCTTCTGCGAATTTGGCGGTTTTGGTAAATGGTACTTCTTCGGAGAAATTTCCCCCATCAAAAGGGTTGAGACAAGGCGATCCCTCTTTCCCCTTTTTTGTTTCTGTTAGTGGCGGAGATCTTAACAAAGTTATTACATCAGGCGAGCGCAAGGAATAAAATACAAGGATTCTCAGTATCATCAGGGGGAGAGAGGGTAACTCAATTACAATTTGCAGATGATACATTAATCTTCCTTAATGCTGACCCTCAAGAAGTCAGACAGTTGTTGATGATCCTAATTTTATTTGAAGCCCTAACAGGTTTAAAACTTAATTTGGATAAGAGCACTCTAACGAGTATTGGTGCAGAAGGAAATATAAGGCAACTGGCGGATATTTTGGGATTTAAGACAGAAAAGCTCCCAATTAAATATTTGGGACTTCCTCTTGGTGCAACAACAAGAAAATTTTGAGTGTGGGAACCGGTATTACAGAGGATGGAGCGAAAACTGGCAATGTAGAAAACCAAACATCTGAATAAAGCAGGGAGGATTGTGCTAATAAAAAACACTCTTTCGGCATTGCCTACATATTATATGTCGATACTCACACTTCCGGCTAAAGTTGAGAAAAAAATAATGGAGATCATGAAAAGATTTTACTGGTGGACAAAAAATAATAAGCTTAAAATGTGTTGGGTGTCTTGGGAGAAGATGTGTACTTCCAAGGATAATGGAGGCTTGGGTTTGAAAAATTTAAGGAGCGTGAATAAAGCCCTATTAGAAAAATGGATTTGGAGGTATTCGGAAGAGAAAGATCATCTATGGAGAAGAATTGTGCAACAGAGAACCAGCATAAATGCAAATGACACCCTTCCGGTAGACATGACGATTTCACAAGGAAAAGGGCTCTGGAAAGGAATTCTTAAAACGAAAAATTGGATGAAACATAATATGAGAATTTCAATAGGAAAGGGGAATAATTTATACTTCTGGCATGACAATTGGACAAGTGAAGGACCATTACAGGTTCGATTCCCAGTGATGTATATGAAAGCTAGAACAAAATGGGAAAGCATCGTAGGTTGTGTGGACATGCAAGGGAATTGGGACCTAAAGCTGGGAGTTGTGACATCTCCAAGAGTCAGGAAAAACTATTTTGAGCTAATGAGAAAGATCAGTTCCCCACCAACCTTTGCGGATAATGAAGACTCAGTCAAATTTTTCAATGAAGATACAGGTAAATTCTCTAACAAAAAATGCTACGAACCAATGGGCATTCAAATTTTGGATGATGCTCCCTCCTTTACTAAATTTCTATGGCAAAAGGATATACCACCCAAAATATGTATGTTATTGTGGTCTGTTTTTAACAATTCTCTGCCTACACTTAAAAATCTACAACATAGAGGAGTAGTGGTGACGACATTAATATGTAAACTCTGTGGAAAGGAAGAGGAGGGTGCGAATCACCTGTTATGTCACTGTGAGTATACAAGGAAGGTGTGGTTCTACTTCATCAAAGAGTTTAAAATCTCTTGGTGCATGAATGAAAATCTTCATTAAAACTTCGATGCGTGGAGTCTCAAAGTGTTTGCGGGTAGAAATGAAAAGATTTGGAAATGGCTCCCCTATGCTGTGATTTGGAATGTCTGGAAAGAAAGAAACGCGAGGACTTTTGAAGATAAAAAAAAAATCAGAAGATGAACTAATTTTGGAAACAAAATCTTCTTTGATTATGTGGGCGTCTGAAACCGATCTATTTAGAGGGATAACTATAAACAGTATCTTGTTTAATTGGGCAGCGGTGGTTGATTAAGTTTTTTAGGCGAATTGTCTTTTTCCTAATTGTGATGGAATTTTTTTTTTTTTTTGGATGGATTTGACTTTGTAATTTTTTGAGTTTTCTTTTATTTTATGAATTTAACCTTTTTATCAAAAAAAAGTTACACTTATGCCGCCGAGATAAAGTATCATGTTTTAAATGAAAGTGCTAGTTGCATTCTTCATAAATTAGTCATGTACAATAATGGAACCGTTTGAACCATCGAGTCTGGATCGCTAGCTAGATCTCTAGTGTGCTGGATCGTTGAGCTATAACGAGCGGGATCGTTGATTGGATCAGCAAGCTAGATCACTAATTGAACCGGTGTCTTGTAATGATGTGCCTAAAAGTTAGATCGTTGATATATATATGAACATTGAGTTCTTGCGAGAGAAAATAACTTTGAACTTGGCATAGTGACATCTGATGATATTTTCCATGGATTTTATGCGAGTATACAACTTGAGATCGCTTAATATTTGTGTTGTTGGGCTAAAAAAGTGTGGGTTAATTAAGTATGCCAGCTGGTCGGGTGGGAAGAAGGGCTTTCCTTAGCTACCTAAGATATTTTGGTGCCAACTCAGAAATAATGAGATAATGTTGATTGTATTGTAGTTGACATCGACAATTGATGTTCATGTGATTTACGTGTGTCGTTGTTGGTGGTTGTCATCCTCATACGTGTATGGTGCATGCATGGTTGATTAGATATTAACATAGGTTTATTTTGATTTTTCATTTCCTTGGACATTTTTTTTAGTGCGTTTTAATAGTACATCTTATTACTTTATATTATAAAATTGTTTTGCACTTAATTCACTTCTATTTGCACTCACTGATACAAGAATCAATTTATTTAGGTTTTCCTTGTTTCTTGGATTTTCAATAAAAAATTTTGGGGGTGTAATTCATGCGTTTAGGTTAGCAAAAGTCAGGGGCATGACTAGAATATGGTTCGAATGTGATTCATTAATGTATTTTATATTAGTTATTTTTAATTCTTTTTTGGTTCAGTGGAAGTTATTAGTTCACTCTAAAATTTTATTGTCGATTCTATTTAGATTCTCTCGTATATATAGAGAAGTTAATGGTGTAACAAATTCGTTAGAGCTTCTAAAGGTTTTCAATGGTGGAGTGAACAAATCCATTTATTTGACAACTTCAGAGAATGATCGTTCTCACCGACTTTCTTTTAAGTTCCAAAGTCTTGTAATATATGGTTTCTTTTATCTTTTATCTTTTTATTTTTCTGCTTCTTCTTCACTTTTTTTGAGGTTAGGTCTAGTCCCTTTATGTTCTCTTTTTCTCTTATTTTTTAATAAACTCCTAGTGAATTTGTCCAAACAAAAAAAAAGTATCATCGGAACTCCACCAATTTTTTTGGCTAATTAATAATATCGACACCCTACCTAATTTAAGAACGATAAATTTTATTAAACATCCATCATAAAGAGTAAATTTATTAGAAATGAAAGAAAAAAAAATTACAAAGAGAGGCACATTAACAAAACCTCGAGTAAGGTTTGTTACCTAAATCCATAAAATGGAAGAACTTAAGAAAATCTTAATTTTTTAGTATAAAACCCGTTTTCATATTTTGGATATAAATTTTTTCCGATGAAGTGGCATCTCATTACTCATTTACCTTCCATGTTTAAAAACAATCTAAATTTAATACATTAAAATTAATAAATTATTTTATATAAAATATCAGTTATATAAAAGGGATTCATATCCAAATAATAAAAATTGGCTCGATATTAACGGGTACGAGCCAATTTGCCCCTACTATACTCAAAATAAAGCCAAGTGGAAAATCCACCAAGTATTGCTAGTGGGTTTGTGCACCTGAATTGAATCGTAGTTGAGAACCGAGTACAGTTAAACTCGCCTTGATTCGGATTCCGGTCTATTTTAGCGCAATATACGTCCATCAACCCGCTAAACTCGCGTTGGACACTCTCTAGACAGTCAAAACAAACCCCTTATTCTGAGAAACGTCTCGATAAAAGCCTATTCCCCCCCAAATCCCTTTTCTTGAGAGCCCTAAATCCCCAAATCCTTCTTACTATCCCCAAATCCCTATTCTTGAAAACCCTGAATTCCCAACTTTGTTCTTGAAAACACTATTTACTATTAGTAAAATCATTGATTTTTGGAAAATCCTGATTCCATTCAAGAAGAAGACAATCATCCTAAATCTCATTCTATTACAAGAAGCTGTAGCAATGTCAAGTCTTCCAGAAGAGATTCAAGTTGAGATCTTTATGAAATTATCAGCGAATTCCATCTTAGTCTGCAGGTGCGTATGCAAGAATTGGTATACACTTCTTTGTAATCCTAAATTTGTGAAGAATCATCTCATTCATACTATTCAAACCAAGAAACCTAGACTCATTGTAAGTCAAAAAACCCTTTGGTCAAGTAAGAACCCTGTTGTTTACTCTGTTGATTATGCTTCAGTATTATCAGCATCATTATCACTCTTAATATCAACAACATTATCACTGTCGATACCGACATCTGATGAATGTGCATGTATTGGAGCTCTTAGGATGGATTATCCGTTTCAAAACAAGAGTCTTTATTCCTTTCAAGTTTTTGGGTCTTGTAATGGCTTGATATGCTTAGGTATGGCTGGTAGAACTGGTATGCACCTTTGTATTTGGAATCCAACAACTAGAGAATATAAGGATATATCACTACCCCAGTATGATGATTCATTGGTTGAGGAACCTTTTTATAGAATTAGATGTGGATTTGTCCATGATAGCATTATTGATGATTACAAAGTAGTAAGAATTTCGCCTGATGTAAAGTCTCCTGGTTGTTATAAAATGCAAGTGTACACATTGGGATTAGATTCTTGGAATTGTATCAACAACCCCATCTCTTACTCTTTTCCTCCTACAACAACATTTTGTGGTGTGCTTTTCCGTGGAGCTCTTCACTGGATAGCATCCTCTAAAGTTATTGTTTCTTTCAATATTAGCAATGAGAGGCTCATGGATGTGCCTTTTCCAGAGGTAACTGTGGTACCGCCTGAATATGGGGAAGAATTAGATATACATGTTGGCATTTTGGGAGACTGCTTATGCTTATGCGTAGCTGTTATTATGGAACACATCCAATATGATGTATGGGTTATGCAAGATTATGGAGTAAGAGAATCCTGGGCTAAACAATTTAGCATTACCGATGACCAAATATCGATAACAGGGTCTACCTTCTTTATGCCAATATGGTCTTTTGAAAATGGTGAGATTCTAATAAATACTAAATGGGGTTTAGTTTTATATGATCAAACAAATGGAAGAGTTAGAAATGTGTACTTCCCTGATACTGCTATGAGAAGGAATGAAGATAATTTACCGGAGAATATAGGGAGTTATGTGGAAAGCCTAGTCCCGCTTAAATCGGGTACTTATGTGGAGAAAAAGACTGCAAATTTAACTATGGAGAAGTCCAGCTAGTTGATAAAATGAAGGTAAGATGATCATATCTTATGCACTGTTTTATCATTTCAAGTGTTCTAATCATGTGGTCTGCACCTACTCTATTTAAGTAGATACTGTTTTTGTATTGTTTTGCATTTTGTTTTCCATCTTGCAGTATCTATGTTTGATTTGGCTTCGAGTAGGTCGTTGGTTAATTATGGAACTCTTTTGATTTTAAGTTCAATAGCTGTATGTTTTACTATAGGAAAGTAGTTGGTCTTTAAATTTGACTAAAATAAACCAAGTACTAGAATACACATACAGAATACATCAGATACTTTACAAGCTAAGATTTTTCTTGGCCTGCCATTCTCTAGTCGCTAGGGTCATATTCATCACTTGATTTAGTAGTCAGTTGTTGGTGATGGCCGTTGGGGGAGATAACTAGCAGGTGGGTAGCCATACAGCGTGACTATTGCTGGTGTCCAACATTGTTGAATAGGAACCATAGTATCCCCTGAAGTCCCAACACTCCAAAATCTGTTGAGTTTGAAAAACAGTTATTGGTAAATGTAAAGAAAAATTGTAAGTCGTAGAGGTTTATAGTAGAGCAGTTTTTATGGCCCACATGTACTGATCACTTGGCTACCGAATTTTAGTGGACTAGCATGTGGAATGTGCCTTATGATTGCAGATTCTTAAATTTTTGGGGGTGAAGAGTAGAAGTTTAAAAAATGCCAGAATTGTGGAATGTTTTTATAGATTTCCACCTGCACCAAATATACTTACATGCTGTGATGGAGCTTCCAAGGGTAATCCAGGTGTGTCTGGGTGTGGATTATATGTAGATGTAGTTCTGGTGAATTCATGTTTGCTGTTGCTGGAGGATTGGAGATACCAACAAATTACTCTGTTGAGAATAATCATCTTCCGATCTGTATAAGGTCTGATTCCAAGGCTGCCTTATCTGCTTTTCTGACAAGAAAATTACCTTGGTTTGCTGTAACAAAGTGGAAATATGCACAACGGTTGGTCGGCTCGGTTTTTTGACCAAACCGTAGGCCGAACCGACAAGACCTCAGTTTACATTTTGTAAACCATAACCGAGCCGTCCAATGATCAGTTCGGTTTTTAAACCGGTCCGACTCGGTACGGTTTTCTGACGGTTCTCATCGGTTTTTACTGATGGCAAAATTGTAAATAAAAAAGAGAAAAAGTAAAATCAGATTCATTCATTTTCTAGCAACAAATTCAACTTCAACCTGCAATTTTCATACACATTCAACAATTCAAACTGAAATTAAGACTAACTTTTAAGTTTGTAAAGGAACTGAAATTAAGACTAACTTTTAAGTTTGTAAAGGAACAAAAGTTTCAGACAAAACAACCACTAAATTAAGTGCCCTAACTACACTGTAACCTTCAAGCTTCCATCCGATCTAGCTAACTGACACAAGTCAAACAATTCTTCTCTTCAAATGATGATACCACATCCACTGTGTTACACTATGTCTGAAAGCTATTTTTATTAACTCCCATCAACATATACATACCGTCTTTTCTCTTAAATAATAACAGATCCAATAATCATGATTTTTTTGTAAAATTCACTTGATCCAATTCAGTCTTCGTTAGTTTATTTCAATTCACTTCTTTCAATGTCGATTCTGAAAACCAAAGCTCTGATATTCCAATGAAACTTTTAAGGTCCTCTGTTTCGTGCCTTATATCCTTTGATTTAGCAGTAGGTGTTTTTGATGATAAAACGTGCGTTTTAACGGTTTGGATAAAAAAGAAAAAACTGCCTAAAAAGCATACCCTTCCATGGTGTTTTTGAGATGTATTTCGTTATCTGTCGTTTTTCTTTTGAGAGGGTTGGTCTGTCCCCTTCCAGCTTTTGTTCTCTACCCATTTTGGAACAAGGATATTAAGGCCCTTGTAACTCTGGGTTCTTGTAATGGATTGATTTGCTTAGGTATTTCTAGTGGTGGGGAATGGGTATTTATGAGAAAAATTGTATTTGTATCTGATATCACTATCAAAATACCACTATCAAAATACCACTACCGGTGAGTATAAGAACATCAAAATACCACTATCTGATTTTTTGAGTGAATCATGTTACTATGTTAGATATGGGTTCGAATATGATAGCAACATTGATGATTACAAGTTAGTGAGAATTTCCAATAATGAAGAACCTGGTTGTTACAAAATTCAAGTTTATACGTTAGGGTCGAAGACATGGAAAACTATTCAACTTACGGACTGATACATGTTTCCAGGTCATGATAGAGGTTTTCCTATTGAAAGAAAACTCTCTGGTATGCTTCTCAATTGAGCTCTTCACTGGTCAGGTGTTACCACTCAAGGAACCTCATCTGAAGTTATGATCTCCTTCAATATAAACAACGAGAGACTCATGGATGTTCCCTTTCCTGGAGAAACTATGCCACCTCTGGAAGATGACCAAGTAATCTATAAAGATGTGGGGGTGTTGGGAGACTGTCTTTGTGTATTTATTTCTATGGTAGGTGTCCGAACGGATCTGTGGGTGATGCAAGATTATGGAGTAAGTGAATCTTGGATTGAACATTTTACAACTCCGACACCACCGGTGAACAGAATTTCTTTACCACTAATGCCCAGATATTTTCAATCTTCCATTTCCAAGCCAATATAGTCTTTTGAAAATGGCGAGATTCTAATAGATGAGCACCTGGATTTGATACTATATGATCAAAATAATGGAAGAATTATACATGTTCTGGTTGATGGCAGGTATGTAGAGAGTTATGTGGAAAGCCTAGTTTCTATTAAATCTGGTACTTATGTGGAGAAAAGGTCTACAAATGGAAACAAGAAGAAGTCTAAGCGACAAAGATTGAGGTAAAACTCTCGTTATCTTATCTTATGTGCATGGTCATCTTTTCGATTGTTATATTTGTGTTGTCTGCAACTACTTTAGTTAACAATGAAAAGTTATATAAGTAGAACTGCCTAATTAGGTTTCTTATGATGTGTGTTCCTGTTTCTTATAAATTATGGAAAAGTTTGCTGCATCTTTTACTATTATAAACCAAGTACTAGAAACAAAGAACACCTAAAAGGGTTAATTAAAAACAAAAAATCATCATCTCCTCCTCGTCCCATTCACATTTTTTGATTTCATAATTAGTTAGTAGTAGCCTGAGAGGGATACCAGTATGCGGCCTAACTGTACGTGGACTGGCGGCAGGTGTACGTCCAACATTGTTGAACAAGAGGAAGACATTGCCATCACTTGAGGTCTAAACACTCTATCCCTTTTGCCCACTTCTTGTGCTGTGTTTACAGTACTCCAAAATAGGATGAGTTGGAACTTAGATGAACATGTCCAGGTAAGTAAAAAGATGTTAGCCGTATAAGGTTTTCAACTGAGCAGTCCTATATGGTCCACATCATATACTGACCACCTTCCAGACTAAGTTTATACAGAACTAGCATGAGTTTGGAGGACAGATTTTTCTTCAATACTCCAAGTATAGCATGAGTTAGATTTAATTGTCCAGGTACACAGTCGGCTTATGTGGTTCTTATGTATCATCTCTATAGTTATGTAAGCTCACATAACTGAAATTAGCAACTTCATAACGAGACTTCCAAATATTGCTGATTTTTCTGATATTGGCATGGTTTATATTATTTGATTGGTATGGTTTGTATCGTAGTGATGTCTATCTTTTTCTTCTTCTGTTTTTTTGCTTCTCTTTATAACCTTGTGCGCTGTCTTAAGCTACAAAAGTCAAGAACAATAGTCAGAAATATGATTACTGCAATCACTTGGATTTTACATAGAATCAGTTTTGTGCAGTAACCAAAATCATGGTATAATTCATTTGAAAATTTGATTGAATTGTCATGCTATGAGACAGTTCATTGCAATTGAAATTGGGTTTGTATCATCGATATTTGTCTGTCCGTGTTTCTTCATTCACTAATTTTTCTAGTTACTCGTGATCGTAATTCTTTGATTTGTTAAATTATTTTACAGATGACCACGATAGTTTCCAAGAATCATCCGAGATCTCATTACTAGTTATCGACAATCATCGCCAACAATGGAAATATGCACGCAACGTTGTTAAGGCGCAATATGAACCTCTGCTAGATTGTGTGTGCCAATGGGGTCTAAGAAGCAAGCGTTTGCTTGGGATTATTGTTGTTTTCGTTGCTGATTGAGAATGGATATTCTAGGTTGCAAAATTTTTGTAAGAAACGTTAGGCCTGGACATTCAAAAACAAACTAATCATAGTGCCATTATCACAGTGGGCTTTCCAATAGGGTAGAATTTATACTGTTTAAGGTTTTTTTTTTATCGTTTATTGAACTAGCTAGCTAGTACTTGGTAGTTGTTTGTTTTTGGGAACAAGAATTCTATTCGCCCCCCACCAGCCAATCCCATGGTAAAACTATCGCTGACGTGGATTTTTTTTTAATAGGTTTTATGGTTTTAATAATTCTATTTGTTCCACCAGTTAACCCTACGGCCAAACCCACCACTGATCAAATTTATGTTTGTTGAACTTATTGTGGACACTGAGTATTGTCCGCTATATATCAACCATGATGGATCAGTAATTAATCTTATTAGCTTAAGAAACGTAGATAGATAACCTAATAATTGCAGGGGCTAAAGAAAAAAAATCATATACGCCATCAACACAAAGCTGTTGGAGAAAATGAATTTAAAATGTTTTGCTTTTCATCTTGGTGGAAATGGATCTTAGGACCTAGTAGTCACTAAGAAACTATAGCTCATTTTCACTTTTGTGAATGAACCTTTAGTCCCACATTGGATAAATTAAAGATGATTCCTTTCCTTATTACCTAGAAATTTGCATCTAAGGGAGGACTCTTAGGGGTTTAGACACTTTTGTGGTTGGGGAAGGACTAACGCTATGGGTAGGTGGTGCAACCATGCTTTTCACACACGCGCGGTACGAACACGCTCGGGCTCGGGTGCGGTTGCGTGCTTGCAGACTTGCGGGTGCGGCTGTGGCATGATTATGGTTGCGGGTGCGGGCGTAGCTTCGGTTGTGGGCCAACCAAGACTTACCTTTTTGAACAGAATTTAAGACTAAATTAAATTTTATTTTAAATGTGGGGGGTGTCTGACCCGACGAGATTTAAGCTGAATTAAAGAGAGAATAAATTGACCGTTTTAATCTCGTTTCAAAATTTATGTCCGTGCTTCATGCACGGAATTGATTCTCATTCAATTGTAATTAAAATTATTCTTTTCTTTTGTCTATAAAAGAAAAACGAATTCTTCATTTCAACTTAATCCAGAAGCAGCTACTATCCTGTCTTCTTTTCCCATCTTCTTACTTTGTTTTGCGCACACTGCTTGTTTATTTCCCTTCTATCTAAATTGATGTTGAGTTCGTTTGAGGGTGACTAGTATTGTGCTTATACTAGTCATAACGGGCAGTTCTATCCTGGACACATCTCCGTTGTGGGGGTATAACATCTCTCATTCTTGAGGAGTACTCACGGACTATTGTGTTTAGGACAATTTGCTGAGCAGGTGACTCTGTCCATTGTGTGATTTCAATTCAGAGATTTCAATTAACCTTAACATCTTCTTCTTTTTAGTGCTTTCTATTGTTGCAGATACAACAATCTTAACACAATATATACTTCTTCTTTAACAATGGGTAAGAATGATGTTAACAGACCAGAAAAATTCAGTGGCAAAGATTTCAAAAGATGGCAATCCAAGATGTTGTTCTTTCTGAGTTTTCATATGTTAGATGAATTAGTTCTGAAATCTTTTGATGAGGTTTTGAATGATGCTGGAAATGAAAGGGAGTTGGAAAGTTGGGTTAGACAGAACTATATGGCTAAAAATCATATTCTGAATTGTTTAGAAGATGCACTGTTTGATTTTTATAACGCAAAAGCCAACTTTACTGCTTTTGATTTATGGGATGCTTTAGAAGCAAAATATGAAGCTGAAACTACTGGAAGTAAGAAGTTTTTGGTAGCCAGGTTCCTGGAATAGAAAATGTCAAATGACAAATTTGTGGTTGATCAATTCCTTGAACTTCAGTGTATTCAATGAAATTCTTGCTGAAGGTATGATGATAGATGAAATGTTTCAAGTGTCTGCTGTGATTGAAAAATTTACCGTCTTCTTGGTCTGAATACAAACGAAGATTGAGACATGAAACTGGTGAATTTAGTATGGTTGATTTGGGTAAGAAGATTCAAGTAGAAGAATTACTGTACTCTAAAGACAAGAACGTATCTTCCGCAAGGGACATGTCCAACAAGGCTCATGTAATTGAACACAAATTTTCCAATACTGAAAAGGGCGAAAACAGCAAACTCAACCCTAAGCCTGGTTATCATAAGAAAGGTATGTTTCAGAAACCCAAATCTGACATTGGTAAAATTAAAGGTGTGTGTTGTGTTTGTGGAATTCCTGGCCATATGGCAATGCACTATAGAAAACGTAAGCACTTTAATAATAAGAAAAACAATGTTAATTTGGTTGAAAACAACAAGAACGAGTTTTATGGCACGGTGTCTGAAGTCAATTTGGTAACCAATGTGAGAGACTGGTGGGTAGACTCTGGTGCTACCAAGCATGTCTGTGGAAACAGAGATATGTTCACCTACTATCAGAAGGTAGGGGAAGGGGAGAAACTTTACATTGGTAACTCATCCACAGAACAGGTTGCGGGAAAAAGGCAAAGTTGGGCTAAAGCTCACTTCTGGCAAAACTCTCATATTAAATGAAGTTCTTCATGTTCCGGACATCTACAAAAATCTTGTATCTTGTGGTGTTTTAGATTATAAGGGTTTTAAACTTGTTTTTGAATCTGGAAAAGTTATTGTCACTAAGGGTAAGGATTATGTAGGAAATGGTTATAAGACTGAGGGTCTCTATAAACTTAATGTAACCTCTGTTGAAATGAAGAAAATTGTTTCTTCTGCTTATGTTTGTGTGTCATTGAATGTTTGGCATGGTAGACTTGGTCATGTAAATTATAAATCAATGAACAAACTGGCTAGCATAGGCTGCATTCCCAAATTTAGTTTGGATAATGAACATAAATGTGAAATATGCGTAGAATCGAAATATGCTAAAAAATCTTATAAGAAAAATATTCAGAGAAATTCTAAACCCTTAGAATTAATTCATTCAGAACTAGTTGACATGAAATCAGTTCAAACTAGAGGTGGTAAGAAATGGTTTGTCACTTTTATAGATGACAGTACAGGGTATTGTCACATATATTTACTTAAAGGTAAGAATGATGCCTTAGAAGCCTTTAAGATATATAAACTAGAAGTTGATATTAGGTCTGACCGTGGTGGTGAGTATGTAATTCCTATAAGAGATTTTTACATAGAACATGGCATTATACATGAAGTAACCCCTCCTTATTCACCACAATCTAATGGTGTGGCTGAACGGAAAAACCGAACCCTTAAGGAGATGATGAATGTCATGTTAATTAGTTCAGGATTACCTGCAAACTTGTAAGGGGGAGGGGGGGGCGTCCTCTCAGCTTGCTATGTCTTGAACAGAGTACCCTTTAAAGGATCATACAAAACTCCATATGAGTTATTGAAAAGTAGACAACCTTCTTATGCATACTTTAAAGTATGGGGGTGTTTGGAAAAGGTGTCCATTCCTCTACCTAAGAGGAACCAAGATAGGACCCAAAATTGTTGATTGTGTCTTCATAGGGTATCTTGAACATACTACTTCATACGATTTATGGTTGTAAGTTCTGAAATATCTGAAATTGGTGTGAATACAACTATGGAATCTAGGGATGATGTGTTCTTTGAAAATATTTTTCCATTGAAATCTGATTCTCGCATGATATGTGTTGATCCCCTAGATGTCCCTTCCACTAGTCAGACATTACCTTTAGAGGAAGATGAATTTGAAGTTGAGCCTAGAAGAGGTAAAAGACTTAGAACTGAAAAATATTTTGGGCCAGACTTCATAACATGCTTAGCTGAGACTGATCCACAGACTTATAGAGAAGTCATGACTTCTTTTGAAGCTCCATGGTGGAAAGAATCCTCCATTAGTGAAATGGATTCCATTATAAAGAATGGTACTTGGGAGATTGTAGATTTACCTCTAGGGTGTAAACCCATAGGTTGTAAATGGATCTTCAAAAGAAAACGTAAGGTGGATGGAACTGTGGAAAAATACAAAGCTAGATTAGTAGCTAAATGCTATAAACAAATAGAAGGTGTATATTTCTTTGATACTTATTCACCTGTTACGAGAATTACTTCCACTAGGATGTTAATTGATGTTGTTGCCATTCATAACTTAGAGATACATCAAATGGATGTAAAAACAACTTTTCTAAATGGTGAATTAGATGAAGAAATTTATATGGACCAACCTGAGGGATTTGTAGTGAAAGGTTGTGAAAACAAATTCTGTAAACTAAAAATATATTTGTATGGTTTGAAACAAGAACCTAAACAGTGGCATGAAAAATTTGATCATGTAATGATTTCTATTGGTTTTAAAATCAATGAATCTGACAAGTGTGTTTATACTAAACTTGTGCATGATGCATGTGTGATTGTATGCTTATATGTTGATAATATGCTTATACTTGGTATAAACATGGATGTAATTAATTCCACAAAGAGCATGCTAAATGAGAACTTTGACATGAAAGACTTAGGCCCCGCTGATGTGATCTTAGGGATGAAGATTAGAAGAAATTCCAATGGATATAGTCTTAGTCAATCTCATTATGTTGAATTTGTGCTTAGAAAATATAACCAGTTTGATTGTAAACCTACTTGTACTCCTTATGATCCTTGTTGTATACTCAAAAAGAATAAGGGTAATGGAGTTTCACAACTTGAATATTCATGTGTTATAGGAAGTCTGATATATTTGATGAACTGTACGAGACCATACATTGCTTATGCTGTGAGTAGGTTGAGTATGTATACCTGTAATCCAGGGAAGGAGCATTAGGATGCACTTATTAGAGTGTAAAGGTACTTGAAAAACACTTTAAACTTTTGTTTAAGTTATGAGAGATACCCTGCGGTCCTTGAAGGATATTGTGACGCAAACTGGATAGGGAACTCAGAGGAGTCTAAGTCTATGAGTGGATATGTTTTCACTCTAGCTTGCGAGTTTGTATCTTGGAAGAGTTCCAAACAGACATGTATAGCTCGATCCTCTATGGAATCAGAGTTTATTACATTAGATAAAGCAGGAGAGGAAGCTACTTGGCTAAGATGCTTTTTAGAAGACATTCCTCTTTGGCATAGGCCTGTGCCAGCCATATCTATACATTGTGATAGTCAAGCTGCAATAGCTAATGCTAAAAACAGCAACTATAATGGGAAGTCTACACACATTCGTAGAAGACACAATTCCCTAAAACAACTAATCTCAATTGGCGCTATTTCTGTTGACTTTGTGAGGTATAAAGAGAATATCGCGGACCCTTTGACGAAAGGTTTGTCCAAGGAGATAGTTAGTAATGCATCGAGGGGGATGGGGCTTAAGCTCATCAAATAAACTTGCCATGAAGGATACTCAACCTTGATGACTGGAGATCCCAAGATTAAGGTTTCAAATGAGACAACTAATTTGTGGTGGGTTAAAGGAAACACTATCAGAGAATTTCATTCTCTGTCCCTTCCCTATGGTGTAGATGTGATAGTGTGACTGCATGTGAAGGATGACTTTTTATTAAGTCTTAATGAGTTTTATAGTTTCAATTTAAGATTGAAGTGGGGTGTAGCAGTAAACACTCTTGATAGAACTCACCTATCTGAATGAGGAAATGGGCCGCTTCCTATGAGAATCGAGTTGATTCTCTAGAGCATTCTGAGAAACAGGATACGTCCAGGGCCAAAATGGACACAACGTCACAAACTTGACAGCACCTAGAGAGATCACGTGTGGAAGTTATTGATGAACTACACCAAATGATGGTAGTTCAAGACATCGCATTCACTGTCCATCAAGTAGTTCCGGTAATTTCTCAAAAATCAAAGGTTCAAGACCTTATGGACACCTATTGCCTATAGTGGTATTTCTCGCTTTCTGATTTCTGATTTTCATCGGGTTTTCATTCATGTGGGGCTTTGTTGGAGAAAATAAACTTAAAATGTTTTGTTTTTCTTCTTGGTGGGAATGGATCTTAGGACCTAGTAGTCACTAAGGAACACTAACTCATTTTTACTTTTGTAAATGAACCTTTAGTCCCACATTGGAGAAACTAAAGATGATTCCTCTCCTTATTACCTAGAAAGTTGCATCTAAGAGAGGACCCTTAGGGGTTAGACACTTTTGTGGTTGGGGGAGGACTAAGGCTATGGGCTAGTTGGTGCAACAATGTTTTTCACATGCGCGGTGCTTCGCACCGAAGCACGCACGCTCGGGCTCGGGTGCGAGTGCACTTGCAGTTGCGACTTGCGGCTTGCGGCTTGCGAGCTTGCGATCTTGTGGCTTACGGCTTGCGGATGTGGGTGTGGGTGCGGGTGTGGCTGTGGCTACGGCTGCGGGAATGAGTATGGTTGCGGGTGCGGGCGTAGCTTTGGTTGCGGGCCAACCAAGACTTACCTTTTTGAACATAATATATTTCATTAAAAGAATTTAATACTAACTTAATTTTTTTTTAAATGTGGGGGGCGTCTGACCCGGTGAGATTTAAACTGAATCAAAAAGAGAATAAATTGACCGTTTTAATTTCGTTTCAAAATTTATGTCCGTGCTTCATGCACGGAATTGATTCTCATTCAATTGCAATTAAAACTATTCTCTTCTTTTGTCTATAAAAGAAAAACGAATTCTTCATTTCAACTTACTCCAGAAGCAGCTATTATCCTGTCTTCTTTCCCCATCTTCTTACTTTGTTTTGCGCACACTACTTGTTTATTTCCCTTCTATCTAAATTGATGTTGAGTTCGTTTGAGGGTGACTAGTATTGTGCTTATACTAGTCATAATGGGCAGTTCTATCCTGGACACATCTCCGTTATGGGGGTATAGCATCTCTCATTCTTGAGGAGTACCCGCGGACTATTGTGTTAAGGACAATTTGCTGAGCAGGTGGCTCTGTCCACTGTTTGATTTCAATTCAGAGATTTCAATTAACCTTAATAGCTTCTTCTGTTTAGTGCTTTCTATTGTTGCAGATCCAACAAAAGCTTCATGGCATTCAATTTCCACCATTGTTAATCATCGTTATTAACATAAATCATACTCCTTCAATTCTAGTTTAAATGATATTTAAGATTTTTCACGTAGATTAAGAAATGAAGAGAGATATGATAATTTTCCATCTATGTCCTTAAAAAACCCTTTCATACCTTAATTGTTATTAGTACATTTATAAATAAACTTATAATTCCAAAATAAAATGTTAGAGTATTATTAATAGTTTTATGGAAAGATATAAAAACTATCAAGTAATGCAGAACATAGAAAAAAAACCCTAGACTATTATCTAAATTAGAACGGAGAGAATACTATTCTTTGAAGTTTACAATTTATGAAGATTTTACAATTTTAACCCAACCCTTAGATTGAATCAAAATTCTTCTCATAACCCTCATTGGTCGATTTGATCAAAACCCAATAGTTTATTTGTGACCAACAACAAAACCATGAACAAAAGCCCAAACAAGAGCATCATAAATTTCACTTTTGTAGCAAATTAGAACATGAATTAAGTGTTTCAAAGATGGTTTTTTCCTTTTTCTTTCTGTTAGTAAATAAAAGAAGCATGACACGTGGAAGAAGATCGAGATAGGAAGCAACTAAATTAAAAAGAGCCAGAACCACACAATCAATATTAAAAATATCAAATATCGAAAAGGCACGAAGCATCTGAGCAATGGATTGCATGAAAGACACATATGATCAAGAAAGTTGAAGTACATCGAATAAAACAAACAACATTAAATGATGGAAGATCGAAAAAGTAAGAATAATGATTACTTTTTTATCTTGATAATTGAGAAAGTAAAGGTAATAATTACTCCAGTTATTTTAATGATCGAGATGATAGAAGTCTAAAAAGATAGGAAGACACGTGTCGAATATATAAGACATCGAACCAAGAAGCAATTAAAAGTGATCTGTCACCTAGTGATCGCACCAGATAAAAAAGGAAATACAAGAACGATGGGTACATCGAAATAAAATGGATCGAACCAAGGAAAAGGCAATCCAAGAATGACGACAAGACTGGATAAAATGACACGAGAGCATCGACCCAAAGTAGAATCGATCGAGGAACGATGACCAAACTGGAGAAAATGACACGTTGCACAAAGTGGGACCCA
>JAJJMC010017794.1:3852893-3909944 GCA_023531435.1 Papaver californicum | reverse complement strand
ACAATAAAATGTGTCTATCACCCCCCCCCCCCCCTTTTTTATTTTTATTTTTTATTTTACTTACATTTTGGTTCTATAGCTTGCACAGAGTCACAATGCTTTATTCACTATGTATAAATTCCACAAAGCTCGGTCCATAATGATGGAAACTCAATATAAGGAAAGGAACAATAGAGCTTTGGATTTACAGCAGGAAAATGACATTTTTCGTCGACAACTATCTGATCTTCATAATCAAGGTTTAAATTTCTTCTTTTTGATCATATTCTTTAAATAATTTCTTTCTTGCATTCCGAATTATTCCCTGAAATCAGCGGGGGATCCAGAACTCTTGTCTAAGATGCGGTGTAGGATTTCTCAATTGAAAAGTCATGTATCAAAAGTTAATAATAAGATCGCATATAACGAAGCAAGATTTAATGATCTCGTTAATAGCTATGATTTAATGGAATGGAGGCGTAATAGATCAGAGTCTCGGTTTGAGCAGTTATCCGTACTTATGGTCCATAAAGAGGCAAAGTTCAAATCCCTCGCTGGAGGTACTTCACTTGCTACATATTTTTGGTTTGTTATTATTTCCACATTGTTTAACTTTATGCTCTGATTCTAGATTTTGAAAAGAAATTTGATGAAGCGACCGCAAGGGCCGTGAAAGCTGAGGGTGAGCTTGGTGTGGCAAATTCCAAAATTGATATTCTCAACAGGAAACTTGATGAAACCTCCTCAAAGGTCAAAGAAATGCAAACTCTCTTAGAAGCCGCCTCTACTAAAAATAGTGAAGCACATGCTCGCTTTGAGCTTTTATCTTCTAAAATTTTGGAGACCGAAGATAAATTTAAAGTGGAAGTTTTGAAGAATGAACGTCTTGTTGGAAGTCTAGATGATGAAAGAGTAAAGGTCCATAACTACATTAATGAAGTAAATAGACTCAAATTGGAAGTTGAAGAAGGACAAGCTTTTGTATTATGGATGAACAAAGATGTTACAGCTAAAATTGCTCAACCGATCAATAACACTTTTGACCGAGTACAAGCTGATGGACTTAAAACAATTGACAGTCGTGTAAAAGTTCCGGAAGTTCCTTCCTTTAAAAGCACTCCTCCCGCTCCTTAGCTTCTTTTGTAGAATGTTCATCCCATTTTGTTGATGTTGTTGCTATCATCCCGCTTTCCTTTACTTGCAGTTGTATTTTCCCCTTTTGCTTTATGATATCATGCCTGCAAAATATATTTTGAATATATATATTGACTATTAGTTCATGATATGAGTGTAATTTATTTGACTGTCGGGAATTTTCATACCTTGAGTCATATTATGGGAGTAATACGCATTTAACTTCTCCTTGGCCAGGAGGAAATTAGAATGCGGTCCCAAAAGTCCCCTGAAATGGAGAATTACAACAATTAATTACCATGTTAGGTACCCCTTTTAGCGAAAAACCAAGAGTAATGCACTCATAGACATGGACTTTCTTTGAGAGGTTATGCTTATAGCTTTACCTAATATGAAACTAATTTGATGTAAGATTGTATTGCTGATCGTAAGCTTTTCCCGAAATGAAAGTACCTGGTACAGTAATCACTACCATGTTAGGCATCTCTGTATTGAAAAATTCTTTCACGTTTGTTTGGATTTTCAAGAGAAAGTGCATTTGATATGCTTTACCTATTATGAATGCAATCCATTGCGCAATTGCATTATTGATTAAGGATAATATTGTTTGAGATATTGTACGTTCCAAGGGTGTTGTAAAATATTCCCATCCATGTTTCGTAAATAATATGACCCTTGTCCCGCAAGTCCTTGTATAGTATAAGGCCCTCCCCATGTTGGCGCAAATTTTCCTGCTTTCCTATCTCTCTGGTACTCCGGGATTTGCCGCAGAACATATTGTCCTTCTATAAAATTCCGCGACTTTACTTTTTATTATATTCTCTTGCCAATTTTCTTTGATAATTTTCCATTTTTTAAAGCGTAACCTCCCTCTTTTCTTCTAAATCATCCAACTTTTCAAGCATTGTGACCTGTGTTCAAATTTTTCTCCCATGCTTCTGTTTTTGTTGTAGGTAAAATGATTTCTGTGGGTATGACTGCTTTCGTCCCGTAGGTAAGAAGAAATGGTGACTCTCTAGTGGACTCCCTCCTTGTTGTACGATATGCCCAAAGTGTATTATGAAGCTGCTCGCACCACCGCTTGTGATGTCCATCAAGTGTTTTCTTTAGATTTATAGCAATTGTCTTATTTGTTGCTTCTGCCTGTCCATTACTTTGCGGATAGAACGAAGTTGATTTATTCTTCTGTATATTGAATGCCTCAAAAAGCATACCTATATTTTTCCCTTGGAATTGTTTCCTATTATCAGATACTATGGCTGCCGGGATCCCGAATCTGCAAATTGTATTTTCAAACAAGAACTTAAAGATATCCGTATCTTTGATTCGTGCAAGAGCTTTGGCCTCAACCCATTTAGTAAAATAATCTGTGGCTACGATCAAATATTTTCTCTTTTTAGTACACCTTCTACCAATGGCCCAACAATGTCTATTCCCCATTTTGCAAATGGCCAGGGGCTAAGCACCGAATTAAGTTCTGTTGCGGGAGCCTTTATTTTTCTTGCATAACGCTGAAATTCTTCACATCTTTTCACCATATTCTCCGCATCCTTATGCATGAATGGCCAATAATACCCTTGTGTTTTTGCTTTTAACGCCAGTGATCGCCTTCCACTATGATTTCCCGCATCTCCATAATGTATATCCTTGAGAATTCTTAGTCCTTCTCTTTGTGATAAACATCGAAGTAACGGTCCTAAAAAATACTTGCGGTATAGAATTCCGTCCCGAAGATGGTAATTTACAGACTTCAGTTGCACCTTTCTTGCTTCTTTAGAATTTGGGGGTAACACCTCATCTTGTAGATATTGATGGATTGAGACTCTCCAATCTTCTTCGATCAAATTATCTTCTGTTTCTCGTGGAAAGTCTGGATAATTTTGGATAGCTTTATCTTCAATATCTTCCCCAACTTCTTCTTCCACATTTCCGACCGTCCTTCACTTAACTGATGTTCATATATTCGCCCAATTTTTATGGCTGATGTGTTTGGATCCTTTATCATTGAAGAAATATATTCCAATGCATCAGCATGACGGTTTTTTTCTCTGGATAGATGCCTAAAAGTTATATTTGGAACTTGGAGCGCCAGTTTTTGTACAAGATTTTTATTCTCCGCCAAGTCTTCATCATGTGCCTGGTATTTTAATTCAACCCGTCGATTTATTAATTGTGAGTCACTTGTGAGTCGCACATCACTTACTCCCAATTCAATAATGAGTCCGAGGGCATGAACCACGGTTTCGTATTCCACTATATTTTTTGTATGCTCATCAAATTCGAGCCGGAATGAATGCACCATTCGATCCCCTGTAGGTGTTGTGATTGCAATTCCTATTCCCGCACCATCCTTGTTTCTGAATCCATCAAAAAATACTTCCAACCTCTGGGGATTTGCAGAATTCAGGACATCCTGTGGGTCATCATCCTCAAATCCGGGCAAACCTTGAATTTCATATTCATCCTCTAACGGGAAATCTGCTAGAAAATCAGCCAAAACTTGTGACTTCTGTGCGGTTTGTAGTTCGAATAATATGTTGAATTGTTCTAGTTGTGCATTCCACTTTGCTATCCTTCCGACTTTTCCTACGTTTTTCAGTACTGACTCCAATGGTGCTTTGCTTGGTACCCTCACATAATGCGTCAGAAAATATGTGCGTAACTTTTGGGAAGCAAAACTAGAGCTAAAATCAATTGTTCAATTTTAGTATAATTTCTTTCTGCAGGATTCAAAGTCTTACTGATATAATACACAGGTTTCTTATCCTTCTTATTGGTTCGGACTAAGACCGTGCTTACTGCATCCTCAGTTGCCGCAATGTATAAGGCTAGAACTTCTTCAGGTCTTGGCTTTTGTAGTGCAGGTAATGTTTCAAGATAAACCTTGATATTTTGGAAGGCTTGCTCACATTTCTCATTCCACTCGAATTTATTTTCTTTTTTAGAATATCAAAAAAAGGTTTGCACCTTTTCGAAGATCTTGCAATAAACCTGCTAAGTGCGGCCAAACAACTATTCAACTTCTGTACATCTTTAATGTTCCTTGGAGATGGCATGTCTACTATCGCTTGGACCTTTGCGGGATCAACTTCAATTCCTTTCTTAGTGACCAAATATCCCAAAAACTTCCCTGATGTGACCCCAAAAACGCACTTTTCTGGATTGACCTTCATTCTGTATTTCCATAGCGCTTCAAATATTTCTTTCAAATCTTGTAGATGATTTGCTGAAAGTTTACTTTTTACTAACATGTCATCCACATAAGCTTCCAAAGTATGTCCAATCCATGGTTTAAAAATTATGTCAACCAACCGTTGATATGTTGCTCATGCGTTCCTCAATCCAAAGGGCATTCTAGTATAACAATATAATCCTCGAGGAGTAAAAAATACAATGTGCTCCTGATCTTCTTTCGTAAGTGAAATTTGGTTATATCCGGACTGTCCATCCATAAAGGACAAGGCTTCATGTCCTTCAACTGCATCTACCAATTGATCAATGCTGGGGAGTGGATGGCTATCTTTTGGGAAGGCTTTATTCAAATTGGTGAAGTCTATACAAATCCTTATTCCTCCATTCTTTTTCGGTACGATTACCATTTTGGAGATCCAAGTTGGGTATCACACCTCTCGAATGAATCCCGCCTTCATGATTTTTTTTAATTCTTTTTCAACTGATACATGGTATTCTGGTGCAAATTTTCATATGCGTTGCCGAAAAGGTGTTGCTTCAGGGTGTATGTGTAATTCGTGTTTTACAATATCTGGGTCGATGCCTGGCATATCCTCCATCTTCCACGAAAATATGTTCACAAAATCTCGGAGTAGTATGATCAAGTTTTGTTCTTTTTCCCTCTCCATCAGTGTTCCAATCTTTATCAACTTGGGGAATTCTTCTGTGCGTATGTTAACATTTTTGGTTTCCTCAACTGTGGTAAAGGTGGGTTTGGGAACTCCTAGAAATGTTGGAGTCCCCTTTGGTTGCTATGCCGGAAAATTACCTGAATCATCTCTTGATGTACTTTCTTTTTCCTTACTTCCTTCTCTTATTTCATTGTTGATATTTCTTCCCGCAACTTGAATCATATATTGATTTATTGTTTCTTATTTTTCCTTTGTCTTGCGTTCTTTTTTGCTATTTTGCTGTTGCTGTTGTCGCTCTTCATTCATTCCAATTTCAGCTAAAATGCAAGATTTGGCTTCCTCTTGATCTACTCTTATTTCCATTTCCCCTCGCGGTGATGGGAACCGCAAGTACTGGTGATAAGTTGAAATTACCCCTTTCAACTGATGTACACATCGCCTCCCAATGATGGCATTATACGGGGACGGAGCTTCCACCACACTGAATTTTGTCATAATACTTATTGGTCCTTCCAAAACATCTAGCTCGACTTCTCCCTTCGGTTTTGAAGCTATACCATTGAATCCGTAAATTGTATAGCGGGATGGAGTTAACTGATCTTCTTTCAATCCCATTTTTCGGAAAGTATCATAAAACATAACATTTAGTGAGCTGCCCCCATCCACAAGAATTTTCCTTACGTTCCATCCGGATACTGGCAACGTAAGTAACAACGGATCATTATGCATCTCTACCTCTTGATCAACCTCAGCTGTGGAGAAAGTTAATGGGGATGCCATTCCAGTCTTCCCATGACTCAGTAACCCTTCCCGCGACTCTGAAGACTTCGTGATTGTGGACTCTTTTACGTAATTTCTCATTGATCTCTGCATTCATGGATGGTTGGTTTGATTCAGAAAAAGAAATCATATCGATAGTTTGGTTGTTGTGAGGAATATTTACAACTTTCCCCTTATCAAGCCTTGATAAATGATCGGGTAACTGAATGAATTCTTTTAATTCCCCTGCGCCGATCATCCTTTGCACTAGGGAGATTAGATTTTTGCATCGGTTGGTGGAATGTCGCCGATAACAATGGTATTCGCAATACTCTTTAGAATTTTGGGTATATTGAGGCTGCTGTTCTTTTGTTCGCGGCCATTGAAAATCCGGCTTGTTCTTTATTATCTTTAAAATTTCGGAATAAGATATGTTGGGTTTAAAAAATACTCGCTCCTGAAATTCTTGTAGAAATTTTTTCCTTCCATCTGTCTTTGGCAGTTTTGACTCGCTATTTTCAATTTTTTTGCTCGCAAACCTCTTCCCTGATACGGATGAAGGCTCTATTGAATTGGTTCTTCTCGCATTTCCTTGCTGATGTGACATTATTCTTGGACATTGCCTCTGAATGTCTTGTAATCTTGCACACTTTTCAATGATTTCTCTGTGGTGCCCCTTACTTTTTGGGTTGGTATTATGAATATCAACAAAAAGCTGGCTTTTTCGGTCAGCTATTCCCCACTTATAATTGTTAATGGCGGCTTCTAGGATAACATCCCCGACTGATTGAAAAATCGTATGCCAACGATCTGTATGTCAATTTAACCGGATGAGGAAGGTTCTTTCGGTCTAAGTTCATTTTATCTCTCTTTTCAATCACTATTATTAATACTACTACAGAAGCTTATGATATATGGGTCGATACCTTTTTTTCTCCTATCTAGTTCATCATAGGGCTCTTGATCATCATTAACTAACTTAAACTTGTTTGTTACTTTTTTCTTAATTAAGAGATTCTTGGTTGGATTTCGTTCAAAAGGTTTATTTAGGAGGTTAGGAATCATGAGAAAAGCGTGGATAAGAGAGGATCATAATATCTGATATTCATACGTACAATTTTATGAACCTGATATGATTCTCTTTTGCAACATATAAATAAATTACAAACTTTGAAAACAAGAAAAAAAAACAGAAGAGAATCATGTTAGCAAAAATAAATCCACGTCAGCGGTGGGTATGGTCGTAGGATTAACTGGTGAGACGAATAAAATTATTGTTTTGGGAAACAATCACAAAATTCTTAGGAAAGTAACCTTCTGGATTCCTAATCAACTTTTATTTCCCGAACGACACATGTCCTTTTATTGTAAAGCCTAATTATTCCCTGCAAAAAGAAGCCACAGGTGAGATGGAATCAGTTGTAAAACCAATGATTTAGGAAAAATCATAATTCCATACAAGAGGAAGAAATTTATCAGCAGAAATCCCATGTTCTAGCTATAACACAATGTTAAGTCCTCCGAAAGAGAAACAAGGTGACATCTTTATGAAATTACCAGAAAATTCCATCTCAGTATGTAGGTGCATGTGCAAGATTTGGTATACTTTAGTTACCGAACATAGATGTTATGATTACCGATTACCAAACATACAAAGGAGGTGGAATCACAACCAAGATTGATCAATGTTTACAATAGTAAGATATCTAAAGATGAATCGATACACAATAAAATGTAGAGAATGAAAGAAAATCACGATGATAATAAAATGACACAAAGATTATAGTGGTTCAGTAGTTTAACTGTCTACATCCACTAATAAAATGATTGGATTCATAAATAAGATCAAACTTTTATCAATACAATAGAAGAAGAAGTATAGAAATTTGGATAAACGAAACATTTTCTATCTTGTAAATCATAATTATAATCCTCTATTCTAACTCAGAAAATCTCATATGTATCATACCTAAGCTCTTTTGTCTTCTCTAATGCCTTTTCCCAGTTTTTCTCCACCGATTCTCCGACCCCTTTTCTTGTTCATGATTCTGGTATTTATAGCTAATTCAATGGGTCCCGCCAATTAACTTTGCCACTTGTTCATTCTTATCCATCCTTGATGAGTCATGCAATCCCTAAGTCTTTCTTAGTGTATTACTTATCATCCCGTAGCTCTCTTACGGTCTGGTTCCGTAGCTTTCCTTCGGTCTTGCATTCATCGTTCCGTAGCTTTCCTTCGGTCTTGTATTTCATTATTACTTTCGGATTAGGATTATAGCATGTTTGAGACGTAGCTTCTTAACAATGAATCGTCATGCTTTGGTCCTTTTCGTCCCGCAACTTGTAGAGTCGACACGCGTCTCTCATGGGTCAATATTCATCATTACACTTTAATGAGTCATACTTTTCCCGCACCCTGGTGTCAATCATGCAGTTAAATTTATCTGTTTTAATCAGAGCTCCGTACTTTCTCGCAATATATGCAGTTAATGCTGTTACTTTCCCGCAACATATTCAATTAATGCTGTTACTTTCCCGTAACTTACGTGTTACTCATGCAGCAATTATGTCAGACTTTATATCTATCGACTTTTCAGATTTCCTTTATAAAGCTTTGTTCAGGTGCTTCTCATCTTACTTCAATTCATTACTCCTTTAATAATTCTTGGACACATCTCCGATGTTTGGGTATAGCATCCCTCATTCTTGAGGTGTACCCACATACTATTGTGTTAAGCACAATTAACTAAGCTGGTGGTTTTTCCCTTGTGTGTCAAATTGTGATTTCAATTTTAATTGATTTTTTTTTTAGTATTGCTAGATTCATCTAACGTTTGATGTTTCCTTGTTACCGGTTCCAATATTAAATGCAACTGGTAAAGGACATAAAAGAAAAACAAAGGGGCAAAATAGAGTGGGGCCCGATCATTTGGACGCAAATGTGACTGGATCAAGATCAGGAGAAATAAAGAACACATCAGGGAAGGAATAACAGAGTTTTCGGGAGTTGGGCCCCGATTAGAATACATCAAACAATGTGCACATTCTTAACATTGTAACCTGAAAACTAAAACATACATAGAGATTGATTTCTACTTCAGACTCTCACTTTTGCAAAGAAATGATCTTTTACCATATTTCAAGTTTCCTGATTTCTAATTTTTTTGTGTGTAAAGTAGAGTAGTTAATTTGCTAGTCCCTGTTTTTACTAAGATGATGTTGTAAATCATTTTATTGATGATAAAAGTAACTGTTTGAATGGTTCTACAGTAATCAATGAAAATCACTCTATATATAAGATCTATATTTTGTCTCTTTTTTACAGGAAAAGAATTAGTTTCCAATTTTCCAATATTGTATGAGCAAGTCAACGGAGTAATTTTTCTTGGATAGTCATGTCACACTTATTTAATAACTACTCTTTTGTTTTAAATTTCCAAAATTAATAAAGGATATATCGTATAAGTATTAGCAGAGTGATATCAATTTATATAAAACAAAACAAATCTAACTACTGGATATTTGAATTAATATCTTTTCAAAGTATTGTTATCTCTTTTATGAATTATGTAAATGCTTTTATTGTGTAACTAAGATCGTCACTAATTATAGGTTAGCCAATTGATTTGACAGATTTAAACGAAGAAGCAGCAAGGTTTTGAGTATTCGTGATACACAGAAACCCCAGATATAGTATCCGGGAACATGACTGGAGGTGAGATTCCGATTTCCAATTGTTGAAGTTTTAACGAAAACAAAATGCATCCATTTGGAGTTGGATTAATAATCCTATATCCTTACTGAATTTATTTTGTACTCAATGTGCAGTATTGTATGCGTATTCCTCTTTGTTCATGAGATTCGCGTGGATGGTACAACCACGCAACTATATGCTTTTAGCATGTCATAGCTTTAACGTACAAATACAACTTCATCAGCTCTCTCGTTGGGCTAAACATCATGGGCAAGTAATGCGACATTTACCCGAGCATAAAAATAACTATAAAAAAGAATTTACCATGGAAATAGAGGATCTTAAACCAGTGTTAGCAGATGCATATACGATATGGCAGTTATGTCAAACCAGGGATAGACCTAGTGAGGGGCTAACTGAAGCTCCATCCCATCCCTAAATTTGATAAAAGAAATTTTAACTATACTAATTTTTTTTTTCTAGGTTAGCCCAACACTAACTTAATAAATAGCCCATTTTTTAGCCTATATCTAAAAATTCATACGTGTGGGTGAAGTGAATTTACCATGAAGCTTTACACGTCGCCACTACACCATCCGAAGTCAATATCAGAGAGATTTTATTTGCTTGGTCGAAGAGAAGAGAACCTTAGGGTATCCACAATGGTAAGACCATTACCAAAGATCAAAGAGTAAATTTTTTATTCTTTAATTTGGCCCAAAAACAACGGGAACCTGACTAAAAATGATCGGACGGATACTTAGTATACCTCTTGTTGTTGGGAAGACGTATACCCATACGCTTGTTGAAGAACCAGGCGGATGCCTAGCACTCCTCCTATAACCAGGCGGATGCCTAGCACTTCTCCTACAAAACTAAGCGAACTCTTAATACACCGCCCCATCAAGCGGACTTCTCGGTTAACGCTCGTGTTTTAGAAGCGTTACGTTAGACGAACGCCTGCCACCAAATGATTCCCTACACGCCCGCCTGCCATTAGACGATTAACTACACCACCACTCGAGTATAATGGGTTTGGTCCGGAGAAAATACCAAATTTGGTACTGAACAGTGTTAAAAACGGACCATAAACTACTTCTGCTCGTCCCGTGTGGTATGGTTTCGACGGACCAAAGACCATAAATGAGTTTGTTTCGTCGTTTGATCCAACTACTGTGGACGCTCTTAGTGTTGGAATGCTACCTGCTAGTGGTATTCAATTACGAGACTCAAATTTGTTTATGATTTGATTTTTGACAATCGAAATCAGTTTAAAGTTTGTGAAAAAGATTTGGGTGATGCTAAATTAGAAAGATATTTATAATTTGTAGTTTTTTCATTAGCTTGTCAATTTAAGGTTTTTGTGTTGTTGATGAAACTGTATATATATTCCTTTTAAAAAATTTAGGGATTCAATTTGGTTATGCATTCTAGTAATTGATTTAGTGGGATGAGCTAGGTTTCTATTATTATGTTTAAAAATTAGGGTTTTTGTTTGATTTGCTGAATTTTTTTCTAAACTTGATATTAGGGGTTTTTAGTTTGATTATACTGTTATAATGTTATTACTTTGAGATTGATAGTTGGAAGCTATTCTGTGTGTTATATACTACCTCCGTACCTCATCCAAATTGGAAAGTAAGGTTTAAATTCAATTGTTCTATGAATTACTCATGGTTTTTGCTTCAGTAGTTTTAATTCCTGTATCTTGGTTTATAGTTCTGTGTTGGGTCTAGTTCCATTTCCGACAATTGTTAATTCTTGATAAACATGTGCTTTGGTTTGATATGATATATCATTATTCACAATTGGGGTTTGTATATGTGAGTTTAACTTCAGCCATTTTTTAGATTAGTATGTTACTATGGGGTGATTTTTCACCAACTCAAACTTCCATGTTTATCCAAATCAGGTTTCGGCTACACATGGGTTTTCCCTGCCATTTTTCACGGCGTGAAGCTCTCTAAATGACGTGTATTGATTTTTTTATAATGTTTCTTCACTTAGGAAACTCGAAATCATCTTCAAATCCCATAAAATTCACTTCCAATAAAGTCAGATAACTCTTCACGCGTAAGGGAATTTTTTCCGCTATTTTTCAATTTGAATTAAAGATTAAGGGTGCCCCAAATCCATCAGTTGGGTGCCTTTATCAATTTACACGGGTGCCTTTAGTAATTTTCAGGGTGCCTTTATCACTTTTTGAGCCAATGTTTTCCACAAATGTTTATTTTCCAAAAATACCTACAAACACATAAAATACCGAAATAAAGACAAAATGAATACTCACAAAATAGAGAATTAAGAACAAATTAAACACAAAAATGTGTCTATCAATGAACATGTGCTTTGGTTTGATATAATATATCATTATTCACAATTGGGTTTTGTTGATATGTGAGTTTAACTTCAACTATTCTTTAGATTAGTATGGTACTATGGTGAATTCAACCTGGGTATATATATATTACCAATTATGTTATTTAATCACTGTGGGATATTTACGCTTTACTATGGTTGTGTTTAATTTCTTGCATCTACTAATTCTACTCAGGTTATAATGTCACTCGATCATTTTCGTTCATCGGCTAAGAGACTAAAAATGATAGATTTTTTTTTATAGATGAAGGGGGGGTGATAAATCAAGATTGTTTCATTCTAATGACAATGTAACATTCTTGCATCATTACACCATAAACCTGGTACTTCTCACCAATAAAAGAACCCATCATATGCTCAACCAATTCTATCTAGTAAAGCCAAAGAAGTTGCAGTTCAAACAAATGTAGGTAAGGAAGCCAAAGGTGTTTCTTATGAGCGTGATCCAGGTTCGCGACTTCAAATTTTTCAATATCCATTGAATCAACGAGATGAGGTACGTCGAGCTTGTTTAAAACAAGGACCTTTAAACCTAAACTTGTCAAATATCCTCCTTCTTGGGATAGAAAACAGAATCACTATTTCCAATATAGTTGGCTGAGAAAACATTCATGGCTAGAGTACTCTATTGAAAAGAATAAAACATATTGCTTCCCTTGTTTTATTTCTTAAACAGATTCACCAAAGCGTGCTGCATTTACAGTCGAAGGGTTCTCACATTTCAAGAGGATTTTTTCCAAGAAATGAACATGCACATACTTTCTTCTTGGAAAAAATCCTCTTGAAATCACAACTAATTAGAAAAATCATAAATCAATTTAAAACCAATGAAAAAGTCATAAAGAATCGAAAATATTTACTATTCATTCATGAAATATGGCTTCTTCATTGTCCCAATGATTGGGTTTAGCTCATCATGCTCAAAACACTCTCAAAAGATAGAAACATGGCTCAAAAGTGCTTGAGCAAAGAATCAAAAATAAATAATACAAGAAATTTGAGACGTTTATAAACGTTACAAACTGAGTTCTCCCTATTACTAAAAAAAAAAATGGTTATAAAGAACTGTCCTGGGACGCAACAAAAGAATAGGAAATGGCAACACAAACTGTGATTGTTCTTCTCTGTCTTTCTCGTCTTCTTCTTCCTCCTCACGAGCAGGTGAGATTTTCTTTCACCTGATTTTTTTGTCCAGTCTCCCGATTTGATTTTTCTTCCATCTGTTACTTCTTATATATGGTTAAGAAACCCTAAAAACTTATACTTTTTCGATAAGGACTCAAAACTCGATCCCACACCAACTCAAACTCCCATGATAAGGACTCAAAACCATAGTAAAGCGTAAATACCTCACAGTGATTAAATGACATAATTGGTAATATATATATATATATACCCAATTGTTGAATTCACCATAGTACCATACTAATCTAAAGAATAGTTGAAGTTAAACTCACACATCAACAAAACCCATTGTGAATAATGATATATTATATCAAACCAAAGCACATGTTTATTGATAGACACATTTTTATGTTTAATTTGTTCTTAATTCTTTATTTTGTTAGTATTTATTTTGTCTTTATTTCGGTATTTTATGTGTTTGTAGGTATTTTTTGGAAATAAATATTTATGGAAAACATTGGCTCAAAAAGTGATAAAGGCACCCTAAAAATTACTAAAGGCACCCTTGTAAATTCATAAAGGCACCCAACTAATCTTTGATTCAAATTGAAAAATAGCGGGAAAAATTCCCTTACGCGTGAAGAGTTACTTTATTGGAAGCGAATTTTATGGGATTTGAAGATGATTTCGAGTTACCTAAGTGAAAAAACATTATAAACAAATCAATACACGTCATTTAGAGAGCTTCACGCCTTGAAAAATGGCAGAGAAAACCCATGTGTAGCCGAAACCTGATTTGGATAAACATGGGAGTTTGAGTTGGTGTGGGATCGAGTTTTGAGTCCTTATCGAAAAACGATAAGTTTTTAGGGTTTCTTAACCATACATAAGAAGTAACAGATGGAAGAAAAATCAAATCGGGAGACTGGACAAAAAAATCAGGTGAAAGAAAATCTCACCTGCTCGTGAGGAGGAAGAAGAAGATCAGAAAGACAGAGAAGAAGAATCACAGTTTGTGTTGCCATTTCCTATTCTTTTGTTGCGTCTCAGGACAGTTCTTTATAACTGTTTCCTTTTCTTTTCTTTTAGTAACAGGGAGAACACAGTTTGTAACGTTTATAAACGTCTCAAATTCCTTGTATTATTTATTTGTGATTCTTTGCTTCTTCTCAAGCACTTTTGGGTCATGTTTCTATCTTTTGAGAGTGTTTTGAGCATGATAAGCTAAACCGAATCATTGGGACAATGAAGGAAGCCATATTTCATGAATAAATAGTAAATATTTTCGATTCTTTATGACTTTTGCATTGGTTTTAAATTGATTTATGATTTTTTCTAATTAGTTGTGATTTTGTTTGATGGTGTATGCTGGGACTTAAGAGCTTTTGATGCGCCATGCTTACGATTTACAAATCTACTTTTGGCAAAGAAATAGAGTCAATAAAAGAGCTATAATTGTTAAGAATCATTGTAGAAATCACTCAGAAGTGATTTTGGTGGAATCCTGAGTCCCAGTTATTGCCAATATTGTTACAATCTTTTACAAATTTTCTAGTTTAAATCAAAATTAGGTCTAAAACGAATCTTCACAAGTCCCGGTGAACAAACAATTTTTACTATTTTTCTAAAATGACCAAGTTTTTGGCGCCGTTGCTAGGGACTTGTTTTTAGGTTAGGGTTTTAGATTTTTTTCTAGATTTTTTTCTTTTGTTTGGTATTTGTCTATTTGATACAGGTTTTGGATCAAACAGAAAGTTATCCAAAGATTTTGGTGATTAATTAAGGACTTGAAGTCAAAGACAAAGCGAAAAGAACGAAAAAAGAAGACATATATTTATTTTTATTTTTAGTTTATTTTTAGGGTTTTTTTATTATTATAGAAACTGTATTATGGTTTTTATTTTTGTAATTCTTTTTATTATTTTTCTGTTATTTTTTGACACTTTTGGACTTTATTTTGGACACTGGAATTTATTTTTATTTTTTAAACCCTACAGAAGGGTAGTATTAAATATAACCGCATAGGGAAAGACGACAATTACGATATTGTTTCATCCCCTTGGGTTCGTACAATGACACAGGAGTCAGTGGCCCGAGTCGACTTCAACAGTTTATCGCCCGTCTAGAACGGGAGGTAAAACTCGATCAACCCACGAATCTCCTGCTAGTAGGTTTACTGTATTCCTTCGTTTGCATATATGTTGAGGACCTGCATACGGATTTTAATTTCTAGTAAAGGGAAAGAACTGTCCATACAACATAAAGGTTCGTATTTCATCACCGTATCCTTCTTGTCCGCTTTAGAAACACGTTACCAAATGCGAACCTAAGCCTTAAAATTTGACTAAGAAAACCAATAGGGTAACGAGCTTATTGGAAAATCTTTCGAAAGGATTGTATTGGTTACTTTGTTAGCTCAACTCAAAGATCATGAAGATTAGTTTTAAGTTGGCTTGCGCCACCTTGTAACCCAAGGAAACGTTTGTCAAAGAGGTAGGGTTATTAAAGCTCCATAGAGCTTATCCTGCTTCTCTTCGATCGACTTAATCTAATTCGGATCGGTCCAAGAGGTTTGCTAAAACTGGAACTAGTTGCCTTTTGGAAGAATAGAATTTGTCTAGAAACAATCTAAGTGGAGTCATCATGCTTTTTGTTTTCTATAATCAATAAGATTGATTTGGTTGAGTCATCCTTGCTTGTGTTTGTTTAGAATTTCCTTCCAATTAGGATTTACTTATTTTTAGTTTTTTTTTTTAGTGTATGCCAAGACCGCTCGAGACCATGACTGAGCGAGATTGGAAAAGAGACACTCTAGGTCGTTTGATTAGTGACAAGCCTAGTAGTTCTGTTTCTGAAAATGAGGATCTCGAAGACTTTTATCTAGAAAGCCCTGTTTTTGGAAACTTTAATTTTGAAAACTTGACACTATGTGGAGAAGTCACTCTTAGTCCCGTGATAGTACCAGAAATGGCAACCTTAAAAGATTTGTTGAATCCCACTAGGAATACTCGTCCATCATATATCAAGTTAGCTACAACCGAAGCAAACTATAAGTTGAAACCTGGACCATACAGATGCTCCCAATCTTCTTAGGAAAGAAAATGAAAACCCTTACTTTTACATAAGGGAATTTGAGGAAATCTGTAGTACCCTAAGAATTCACAACCTTACTGATGAAGATTTTAAACTTAGTTTGTTTCCTTTTTCCTTGAGAGACAAGGCCAAATCTTGGTTATATATTTTCCATATGAGTCTGTCGAAACATATGAACAACTTACATCTGCCTTTTTCTCAAAATTTTTTCCCTGGGCACAAAATATCATCTCTTAGGCAACATATTTGCACATTTTTACAACAAGAGGGAGAATCTTTATATAGTTATTTGGATAGATTCAATGATTTACTGACCAATATCCTCATCATGGTCTAAAAAAGGTAAGGCTAGTTCAGATCCTCTATGAATGCCTAGATTATCCAACGACAACCATGGTCGAGTCTTTGTGTACATGGGGGTTTGAAAATAAAACTGCTGATGAAGCGATGATATTTTTTAATGAGATTGCCGAAAAAACCCTGCAATGGGAATATAGTAGGGAACCCCAGAAAAACTTTTACTTTGGGAGTATCGTGGTCCATTATACAACTATTTAAGTAGATTTTTGAATTCTTGTATGAATTTTAGTACGCTGAGTCTAAACTCGTGTGCAACAATTTTCCAAATCATAATCCTCTTCATTATGTGAATGAAAAGTTTGGTTCTTGGGTGTGGAAGGGGATTTGTAAAGGTTTGGAAATAGTTAGAAGGAATTATTGTTAGGAGGTGGGAGACGGCAAGAAAATTGCCATATGGAAGGATCGTTGGATCCCAAATAGGTTTGTGCCTCTTAATACTACTTATGCCTTTTCTCTTTATAAGTCTGTTGATCAATTGATGGTTAAGGATGAGTGCAGGTGGAGTATGGATGTTGTGAATGCATTATTTAACAGTAACACTGCAAGGGAAATTAGTGAAATCAGAATTCCTTTAGATAACAGTGATATTATTAGATGGGTGCCTAATAGTAGTGGTTTATTTTCGTTTCAATCTGCTTATAAGGTTGTTACTAATGGTGTGTATGGTGATGTGCAGGTAACTTCTCCATAGAAGGATTTTTGGAAAGCTAATCTCCCTCCTAAAATTAAACACTTTATTTGGAAGTGTGTTCATGAATGCTTGCCTGTAACGAACAAAGTAGTTAGATTTGTATCTTATTTGAATGATTGTTGTGTGTTATATAACAATGCCCCAGAAACCATAAATCATTTGTTATTAGAGTGTCAAGTAGCTAAGGATATTTGGTATGCACTTGATCAATATATTGAAAGTAGCTTAAATGGGCACAATGTTAAGGACTGGATTAGTACTTGGTTTAGTAATCATGGGTCAGGCAGTGTTAGAATTAACTTCCGCAGGGTTTGTGTTTTGGCATATCTGGAAACAGAGATACGCAATAGTGTTTGACGGAACCCTACTGAACATGGATAGGATAATAAGAAATATAAACCAGTCAAGAACTGATTGGGAAGATGTCTTAAGTAGGCAGAGTACCACTGGAATCAGAACTAAGGAACCGAGAAACGAGCAGCAATGGCAAATGCATAAGGAAAATTTTAAGAAAATAAACTTTGATGCTTCGTTTGTTAAAGAAACCAAAAGTATGGACATTGGACTAATCATGTTATCTGATGTAGGTGGATGTGATGGAGCACTCTGTATTCTGGGAATAACTCTTGATAAGGAGTAGGCATAAGCATTAGCTGCGCTGAATGCTACCAGATGGGAAAAGGATGAGGGCGTGGTGAATCTGCACTTAGAGTTATTAATGGTAGTGTAGGGTCTATAAAATGGACCAATAATAATATGATACTTGATTGTTATCATTTGTTGAAGTCTTTTAGGAACTGGAAATGCAGTCATGTGCCAAGGGACGTCAATGGTGTCGTTGATTCATTAGCTAAAAAAGCTAGGGGTAGTAGTAGAAGTAGAGTTTGAAAAGCTGATCTCCCAAGTTACATCAATAATCTTGTTAGAGAAAAACTGACTTTTTCTTGCGTTTGAACTTGAGGAAATTTTTTTCCTATTAAAAACAAGGAGTAAAAAAAATTGAGTGAGAAAAAATAAATACAAAATTTCTTTCAAAACAGGAGTTTAGGTATCTTTTAATACAAAGTAAAAAAAAACTATAATAAAAAAAACGATTTAATATCATACATTTTAAAATATATATATTTTTAGAAAATAATTCATAAATTCTGAAAAGAAAGATCTTATGGTCCTAACAAAAAATAGTAAAGATATGTATACGATTATCTATTCTCCGTTGTTTGAAATTCTTTTCTTCCTTAGTGAAACGTATATTTTTTATATGATATTATTTTATCTATTAGAAAAGACATACCTATAACAATGTGAAAAATAAAATTCCCTATAATTAAAAATTACCGATGGTTGAGCACTATGTGATAATGTATTGTAGAAAGTATTAGATATATGAAAAAAAAGAGCAAATTTTTATTAAATGTGTAAAATAAATAAACAATAAAGTTTCTATTCATGGACTAGACATAAATGATATCATGGTTATTTATTATGTTTATAATTATTGTATTTTATCAAAAGAAACAACTCACTGGAAACCGTAAAAACAAACATATTACTGTATTATATACTCTGCCTCCCTTGTAACTTTGTACTATGTTCTGTCGTGTTTCTAACTCAGAAATTTTATTCCGCCATGTTTCAAACTCAGAAAGTTTAACGACGAAGAAGAAAGAAAAGTATTTTAACATAAAATAAATCATAGAGCTCAATTAAGAAATGAAGCTTTATGCTTCAAAAAGAAGAAGAAAGAAAAGCTTGACATTTGAAAATGAAATGAGTATTCCGAGTATCAGGAGGATACACATGAAAAGCTTGTCCTTCTTCTTTCTTCTTCACTTTCAAACAAATTAACTTCTTCACCTTCCCATCATAGTTTTGTAATCGTTTCCAAAATCTGTAATGTAAACTAGATCAGTATTTTTAAGCTATTACACTCATCCAAAGATTCTCATCAAAAACCGTTCATTTCAATCTAGTTCAAAATTGTATGTTAATTACGTCATGTTATCGTGATCGAGCATTAAGTTTTGGTCAAATACTTCATGCTTACCTGATAACTACTTATGTCCTCAATTCTTTTCACCTCTTTTCCAAGCTCATATCATTTTATGCACAAGGTGGAATATTTTCTGATGCTCCGATGGTGTTTGATAAAATTCCTAAAGCAAGTCTTGGCAAATGGGTCGTACTGTTTGGAGATTCTTTCTAAACAAAAAGGTTAAAATTCGATTAAAAAAACTTCAAACTTTTCATATACGATCATTGTCTGGTTGGAGATTTTAGTTGTCTTTGTGGAAATGCCCAGATAAAAATTCAAACCAGAACCGATTCGTTCTGCGCAATATCCTTACAACTTAATTCCAAGCATCATCACGACCATCATAAGTCGAAGGATTAACAAATTATTATGAAGATCAAAGTCAGAAGAAAAAGAAATGGGTTAAGTATAAAACAACGTAAAGAAAGAAGAGAGATGTATCGTGTATTAATGAGTTTTAGTCTTTAATTCTCCAATTCCCATTATGTTATAAGTTGTCACCATTTTGTTTTATAGGTAATAACTAGGATTAAACTTAAACCAATCACGATGGAAGGAATGTACATCCTAGTTTAGTGGTGGTGTATAAAGTCGCACTCGGTTTGTGTGAATCATATTATTTATTGTTGGAGTTTTTGGTTGTGTGAATCATATTATTTATTGTTGGAGTTTTTGTTGATGGAAGCTCTTGGAAACTATTTTAAAAAATGGGTTATATTTAAATTAAATTAATCGTTTCAAGAGTCGTAATAAAAAACTAAGTCCAAGGAGTACAAATGATTTTCTGATCTTGGCATCATTTAACGTTTGTCGGTTGCGTGCCTATTGTCTGTTTTGTCTTATATTGGTATGGATTTGTCTTTTTTTTTTTTTTTTTTTAATCTTCTGTTATTGCTTCTCCTTGTAACCTTGTGCACTGTCTTGAAACTGCTGTATATTGATCATACCTGCAGATGAGCACAAAAAATGCAAGAACAATAGACTAAAAATTATTATTGTTGCAAATTTGCAGTCACTTGGATTTTACATAGAATCAGTTTTGTGCAGTAAACAAAGTAATGCTTTAACATCATTTGAAAATTAGATCGAATTGTAATGTTGTGAGACAGATCATTGCGGTTGAAATTGGGTTTGCATCATCCATATCTGTCATTCCGTCTGTCTTCATTCACCAGCTTTTCTTGTTTCTCGACTTCTCGTAATTCTAATTCATTGATCTGTTAAATTATTTTTTCAGATAAACACTATAGTTTTCAAGAATCATCCGAGATCTCATGACTAGCGACAACCACTGCCAACAATGGAAAATATGCACGCAACGTTAAGTGAAGGCACAATATGAACCTCTGCAAGATAGTGTGTGACAGTGGTCTAAGAAGCAAGTGTTTGCTTGGGATAATGGACAGGATTATTGTTGTTTCTGTTTGCGTTAAATTCTGTAAGAAATACTAGGTCTGGCCATCCTGAGAACTAACTGTTGACAGTTCGGTTTTATGAAAGAATTCCAAATTAGGAAAGTAACTTTTCGGAATGGCACGTTTTTTTTATGATAAGTGACTTTCCAAATGGCCCCACCCCGCATAACCCCAGTTATCTAAAACTCGTCTTATATATACCCCCCTCCGTTTGCTTTCTCAGTTTCAAACTCTTGAGTTTGGTGTTGGTGCCAAACCTGATTCCCTACAAGCAGAAATCCCATGTTCAAGCTATGTCAATGTTAAGTCTTCCAGAAGAGATTCAAGATGAGATCTTTAAGAAATTACCAGCAGATTCGATCTCAATCTGCTGGCGCGTATGCAAGATTTGGTATACACTACTTTGTAACCCTAAATTTGTCAACAAGCAGCCCACTAGCCTTCCACAAAAGGTTGCAACACAGATCTTCGCAAGGTTACCATTGAAATACATCATGATTTGTAGGTCCGCGTGCAAGACCTGAAGTATTTTCCTAATATCAATAAATTCGCTGAGGATTATTGGGAGGGAATTAAATCTCAATCTACATGTGTTCGAATATTATGGGAGAAGTATCAAATTATAATAAAACGAGAAATACTGAATCAAAACTCTTTGAAGAGTACTAAATTAGACATCTGAAATAATGATAAGTGTTGAAACAGACATCTGAAACAGGCATCATAGATACATGATTGACACGTAAGTTGTAGGAAAGCATGACACACTGCTCGAAACAGATAACTTCGTTGCATGACTGATATATAAGTTGCGGAAAAGCCTGATACAGTAAAGTGAACTGACAAACATCGATGCATGTGAGACACGTCTCAGCTGTATACATTGCGGAAAAAAAGAAACTAAAGCATGACAAGTCACTCTCAATGGCCACATGTCAGACATGCCATAATTCTAATAAGACCGCAACGTTCATCCAAATCCAAAAGACAACAACTTGAGTACAGATCCGCAGAGGAAGTGCAGGATACCAAGCGAGAAACTAAGAGAAATACTAAATACGCAAATCAAGTCTTGCGGAAAATACAAATAAGTCTTGCGAAATACAATGCGTTCCAAAGACAAGATAAAAACTAATAAGTGGAAAATTAGATTAGAGGGACCCATTGAAATTTGTTATAAATACCAAACTCTCAAACAGAAAGAAGGACAAGAAAAATTTGGGAAAATATGACACAAGGAATAGGAACAGAGCAAAGAGTTTAGGTATGAGACTTATGTAAATTTTATTGTTCAATTGTTCTTTGATTAACTTGACTTTAATTATGTACATGATATATTTCTGTAACATACAAACATGAATAAAAAATGATCTAAATCTTTATCACCCACGGATGTAGACAATTTGATTGTCGAACCACGTTATGTTATGCTTTCATTTTAAAAGACTTGATTTTATTATGTTTCTGATTTTGATGGTTATGATCCAAAGACGTAAGATTTTTAGTAATCGACATTTGTTTACTCACCAGGTTCTGCTTTCTTCTGGTTTATGTCCCCTCCAAAAAAAATAATTGATAAAAAAATTGGCGTCGACAAGTTTTGAATTCAGGTCACTATATCATAGCCAGTGACTTTACCACTGTACTACAACGACATATGCATCTTCCTTCAAATTTTATTATTTACTTTAACTTTTTCCTTTTTTTCTACCAGTGAATTTCTTTACTTCAGTATATTTTGGATGTTATAATTCATAAACATATCAGACACACATCACCTAGCTCCATAACCAAGTAGTCTTGACCACACTATGACTACTTTAGGAGAACAATGAACACAACACAACACATTAATACATTATCAAAGAGCTAACCGAGACTCATAGAGAGAAGTTATCTAAGAAATCTAGACACATTTAAACTCTGAGGGAATAGACCTCTTACAAGTACTAAGCAGCAAGCTAAGACTAACAGACCATTCTAGGTGTATACCAAGCACACTTCCCTTAATTGTTGTGCAAAGACATGCAGCTGCTTCAAAATCATTGAGTCCATTAAGCAATACACAACAGCTGCTGGATGGTGGTGCACCCAAGGAAAAATTGAGTAGTCCGCCAAGTACGTCGGAGCAAACTCCGAATTTTAGGGTGTCCCTAGGGCAGGAAGGGTTTGCTGCTGGAGGTGTTTTACTTGGACCTTTAGGAGGAGAAACTTTGGGTTGGCATGGAGGAGGAACTTTGGGTTTGCATGGTTCACAAGCAAAGGTGCTGGCAAAAGTTGCAGAAAGATAGAGAAAGATCAGAAAAATGGAAGAGATGTTTCTTTTAGCCATGATCACTTGTAAGCTTGAGACTTCTTGTATGATATAGGTGTTCTTGAGGTATGTGGTGGATGTAGCTAGTAGTAGCTCCTTATATAGAGTGATTTGTGAGGTGGGATTTGAGTGGTTAGGTAGGTACACCTGCATGTGTGTGTGTGAATAGGAGTTCGAGTAATTTTAGGGTGAAATTATATGGGAGAATTTTGGGATTTTGTAGTTATGGATGGGAATGGGAAATGGTGCCAACTTGTGAGTAAACATGCAATAATGTAGGCCATTCTTCGTTATTGTTTGCTTTTGTGTCTCTTGCTTGCTTGCTGATGATATGTTGTACAATTTCCAATGTGCTGTCACAGCATGTTACAAGGATTCATTCAAGGACTTTCAAGTGAAGTATCCTGTGGGTTATGCATATGGCCATGAGCTGACAAGAAGATGATTCATTTCTATGCTCAACTCTATTAATAAAGCTTTTCTCATAAAAATTTGTAGGTCATATGTTATCTTGAAAGGTAGTACAAATATAGAACTTCTAAACAGAAATGTCCTTACATATCATGGTACTTCTGGTTTTGCCAATAGGTTATAGGCCCAATACCACTAAGTGGTCTTCCATTGATTACAACTGATCTTTAACACAGCTAAGCTAAGTATGGATTTGGTTGTTGCAAAATTGACAGTACATGTAAATGTAAATCCTACATTAAACTGAAAAATATTGGGTTTTTTTTCTTTCTAATGTGGATTATAAATTGAATTATCGCGATGAGAATCATCGCATCTTCTTGAAGTTACAAGCTTACATTCACCATCGGAAGCTTGAATTAGCAGCCCTATTACCCCCTACCACAAATACATTCACCATCGGAAGCTTGAATCAGCAGCCTCATTACACCCTTCCACAAATACTAATTGTGTTGACGTACATTTCTCCCTCACCTAACGATGAGCATCATCATCATTATGGGCAACGTGAGGAACAGAGGATTCTTCCTCATCGTCATCCAAGAAATCATGGGCTTGCATTTGTGAGAACTGCTGGAACTTCCTTGTATCTCTATCATTCTTACTGAAGAATTTCTTTAGATAGATAACAGCTCCTGCAGCTGCTCCTGAAGCAAAAGAAACGACGAAGAAGAATACAAACCACTGAATTTCATGTACTCGCACATAAAAATCGAGGGGGATATTTCAGTTTGGAAAGAGACTTCTGAAGAAGAACTAAAAGATAAAAAGCAAACCAACTGAGATATTTTTTGTTTGTATAGACATTAGAAATCAATTCGTAGATATTCAGTATGTACACAGAGATATTTTCAGTAGCTATAAGTTAAGAAAACAGGTGGAGGTATTAAAATAAATAAGTCGACATCAATTGTTAAAGAGCAAAATTTTTGGATAAACTCCTTCTCCATTCCACAACATGAATGCCACGTGAATATAACTAGACAAATATTCCCATCTTATGGCATCTAACTGAAGAAGTATGTTTACAACTAAACTACAGGTTGTATAGAATCCCAACACTTATGGTAAATGATATGTAAGGTTTAGAAAGAGTCAGACTTTATTAAGAATCTTATATTCCGGGATCCTTCCTTAGTCCACACAAATGCGTCATAACAAACTGAAACTCAACTAAATTAAGTTGAGTCATAATTCTCAAATCCCTCTATATAAATATCAGAAGAGAGGAGAAGAAGAAGAGAAACAAGAAAAGTAGGAAGCAAAGAAAAAAAAGTAAAGTAAAACAGTTTTCAATATCATCTTCAGAACTGCAGACTTCAAAAGCAAATTAGATCATAATCATCCTACTGTTAGTTGGAGAAAGAAGAACTCATCAGTCACAAATTCAATGGCGTCAACTGTGATTTCTTCGAATAAACCTCGTCGAAGAATGTGTTCGTGCTCACCATCAAATCATCCTGGTGCTTTTCGGTGTAGTCATCATCATCATCAACAGAAGAGTGTGGTCGTCGTTTTGAGAAATACAAACAGTAGTGAGCAGCAATCTAGAAATGGTAGAGTTCGTTCCGCTGATAGAGAGCTTTTGAAAAGGGCATTAATGCCACCAGTTCGTCGTTCTGCTAGACGGTGTTGGGATTTTAGGCCGACTCCAAGTCGTCTCTCTACTATGTCAATAGCTACCTAAGTATTCTTGATTTTGAACTGTACACAGAGTATTAAACAAGAAGAAAATCAAAATCTAACATTTCTTAATGTGATTCTCTTATTTTTCTCAACTTCTTCTTGTTTTTCATTACCTTGTGATGATATTCGTTGCAAAACTAAATCTTGCAATGTGAATGGAACATGCATTTGCAATTTACCAGATCCATCAACAATTTTGAATGGGAATCGACAATTTCTTGGGTAATTTTACAAATCACTAAAACCCTTTACTCAAATATGTTTGATTTATAAAGGGTTTGAATGAATTTTGATTTCGATTTGTGTAGGGGGAATTTTGTGATGAAGAAACAACAATGTGTGATGGAACAAATTCATTTTGGTGTGGAAATGGTGGAATATGTAATGAGTTAATTCATGGTGAAAACTATACATGTAAATGTGATCCTAGTTATAGTGGTGAACATTGTGAGTTTAGAGGAGCTCCTTGTGGGAAAATCTATTGTTTTCATTTACCTCAATGTTTGTTTGAAATTGAAGGTGATGTTTGTGACTGTCCCCCAAATTGGAAAGGAAGTGTTGATTGTTCTTTACCTACTACTACTCATACAGGTTCATTGGCAAAACCCCGATTTTAATTTCTTCGCTTATTGTTTAATTTGATCTGAAATTTATGTCAAGTGTTTGGTTAATTGTCTAAGAAAATCTACTTTAGAAATGATGAGTTGTTGTCTTAAGAGCATTTTCAGTAGTTTCCTTAGATTAACCAGTTCCTTGCATTACTCGGTTTGGTGCATTCATCTCTTGTATTTTTAAATCGACGTTGTTTGCATCTTAATGAGATATAGGTATTTAGTGTCCGATAAGAAAAGCTAGTAACATTTGTACTCTCCTTTTGGATATAGTATCATGCTGATCAATTCCCATCTATGAGTTGCCAAGAATGTTAGTTACTCTAGAGTGAAACGATCTATCTGAGTTCTATGTATTTGGAGCCCGTCTCCGAATTAGGGGAAAGCGAAAACTGTAGTACAACATGGCAAACCTGTATAACCATTGGTGTCACTGGTCTCTTGTTTTATCAGTTTGTAGAGATATTTGTTTTATAGTACTGGGCTAAAAGAATCGGAATTCGAATAAAGAGATGGAAAACTATGCTTAACTGCGGTTTCGTGTTTTTCGGTTATCTCTCATTCTCTCTTATTATGGTTAGTATTCTTATTTGTTGTAGACAGTGCTATTACATCTGCAACTATTCCGAGGTTGCCAAGGGAAGAGGATAGTCATAGTTCGAAGGTATGAGTCGTTGATATAATCTTATTCTTAACTTGTTCTGCATTTTGCATTTTGAGAATGTTGATTGCTTACCTTTTTCTTTATCATTTTTTTGAATGTCACTGAAGCTAATTTGTACATTTTCTGTGTTCAGTGGTTTGTATTCTTCTTCGTCGTTTCTTTTGCTTCAAGAGCAGCTGCAGGAGTTGTTATCTATCTAAAGAAATTCTTCGGTAAGAATGATAGAGATACAAGGAAGTTCCAGCAGTTCTCACAAATGCAAGCCCATGATTTCTTGGATGACGATGAGGAACAATCCTTTGTTCCTCACGTTGCCATAATGATGATGATGCTCATCGTTAGGTGAGGGAGAAATGTACGTCAACACAATTAGTATTTGTGGAAGGGTGTAATGAGGCTGCTGATTCAAGCTTCCGATGGTGAATGTATTTGTGGTAGGGGGTAATAGGGCTGCTAATTCAAGCTTCCGATGGTGAATGTAAGCTTGTAACTTCAAAAAGATGCGATGATTCTCATCGCGATAATTCAATTTATAATCCACATTAGAAAGAAAAAAACCCCAATACTTTTCAGTTTAATGTAGGATTTACATTAACATGTACTGTCAATTTTGCAACAACCAAATCCATACTTAGCTTAGCTGTGTTAAAGATCAGTTGTAATCAATGGAAGACCACTTAGTGGTATTGGGCCTATAACCTATTGGCAAAACCAGAAGTACCATGATATGTAAGGACATTTCTGTTTAGAAGTTCTATATTTGTACTACCTTTCAAGATAACATATGACCTACAAATTTTTATGAGAAAAGCTTTATTAATAGAGTTGAGCATAGAAATGAATCATCTTCTTGTCAGCTCATGGCCATATGCATAACCCACAGGATACTTCACTTGAAAGTCCTTGAATGAATCCTTGTAACATGCTGTGACAGGACATTGGAAATTGTACAACATATCATCAGCAAGCAAGCAAGAGACACAAAAGCAAACAATAACGAAGAATGGCCTACATTATTCCTTTTCTGATTTTCTTTATAAGCATGACTTGAGTAATGGAGGTGGTGATACTACAGTCTGGGAATAACCACAACTGTTAGTTTTCTTCTTGACATGAGTAGTTGCGTCTCTTCACAAGGTTTCTACTTAGTAGTGCTGTCAAATTAGTTGTGCTATGAACTATGCAGAACTCCTAGCTATCTTGTTAGTTTCCTACTGATAGGAGTTGCTACTTACACTCAAACGTACTGAATACCAAATCTGTAGAACTGTGACTGATTATTGTTTGTTATTAGTGAAAACGGTCATCCTATAATATGTGCATGTCTTTATTAAACCGTTAGATTGTTATGAAATTTGAAAAAATTGTGTTAATCTGAGTTATAAAGCTTCCGTAAGAGTTTCATGAGGATCAGGTTCAATTTACTACTGCAAAGATTGAATAAACTGAGATTGCAATCTGCTGAATTCAAACTCTGGACACTCAACTGTTTGTATGGTTTCTCAATATCCGTATATCGGATTGAGCTGAAATTTTAGGATGATGTTTGTATACATGTAGGTAAACTACTGTAGAAATTTCATTAAGTTCTGAGCATTTTAGGCACCTCAAATCATAAGAAAATCGTGACTGAATCCTGTGTGTTGATGTTGAAAGCAATCATGTTGTAATGTGTATAATTCTGTAATAAACCGTTGGAATGAGCTGATTTTTGGATATGAGTAACCCATTTTTCTTATGATTCAGCTATATAAATTTCAAGACAAACGGATCATGGTAAGTGCCTCAAAACCCCTTGCATTGTTGACTGCGTCTACAGATTTGCAGCACCGATAGTTTTAAGGAATGGCTTGTATCTCAGAATCCACCAGTTTGATTGTCCTGTAAGTGACAAGTGTGTAGAGTCACCTGTAAGTCAAAGTTAGCATGCCTGTAAGGTTCTGTCACAACTTATAAGTGTGAGGATCTGTAGTGATTACTGTTAGTGACAATTATATGTTGTTGTTGTTTACGGTATGCGACAGTTAGCATAGTATTATTGATTTGAGTAGGAATAGTTGTTTTAGACTAGGACATAGTTCGATAAACTCCTGTACATACTCACCTGGTATAGATGATGCAATTTTGAGTGTAAAAGTTTGTCAACAAGATATCACTGGGAGTAATAGTGGTTGTTGTGCTTGTATTTCATCTGTTTAAGACTCGTAGTTGGCTCGACTCCCAGATGTTGTTGGGCGATGACCGAGGGGTCGCCTAGAAGATATGGATCTATTATCTTGAATGGGATCGACAACACTTATTTCTGACGCACGGTTGAGAATTAAGTGGACTATGCAAGAGTCGATATGTGTCATAGTACGGTTAGAGATTGAATTTATAGAGAGGGGATGTCGATTAATTCCGTGGGTGGGAAATCTGTTTTATTACTACTTGTTAACCTCTATTTTTGGTGTCTCCGTGTCTTACGCATAGTATGAGGTTCTGTAATTATTTTTAGTCATCGAATCTATTATTTTACCAAGAGATAATCATATAAACCATTTTCGTATTTTGTCGTCATTTCAAGGATTTTGGGTTTACTAGGTTATTTGTAAGGTTTATAAGGGTGCGAAAGCCTACTTTAAGTTGGGGTCTGACCCAACTTACTATTTTTCTTTCAGGAAACGGTGGCCGTGGAGCAACCTAGCTTGCAGAACGTCTTTCTGACCTGGAAAGCTGCTCTATCTTTGTTTTCGAGGTGCTTATTAGGTTAAATGTTTTTATTGTTTGCTTTTAAGACTATATTTTCTTTCAAGTCAAATACCTACAATTAAATTTTGGGAACCGACCTGCATGTCGAAGTTAGTTTTCTTGTTTGAAGATTTTTACCAGATTCTATAATTTTTGTCATTTTCTTTTAAATAAAACTATTTGTTTTTGAAACACTTTTGTACATGAGCACCATACGAGAACTGGATCTCCATCTGTTGGCTTGAAGGTTATGTGAGTAAAGTGTTCCCATGAATATACTGCACTTCCATTTTAGGACGGTCGACTTAGAATTGTGAAGTGGGGCGTTCCAGTACCATTTCCCATTCCCATCCATAACTACAAAATCCTTAAATTCTCCCATATAATTTCACCCTAAAATTACTCGAACTCCTATTCACACACACATGCAGGTGCACCTACCAAACCACAAAAATCCCACCTCAGAAATCACTCTATATAAGGAGATACTACTAGCTACATCCACCACATACCTCAAGAACACCTATATCATACAAGAAGTCTCAAGCTTACAAGTGATCATGGCTAAAAGAAACATCTCTTCCATTTTTCTGATCTTTCTCTATCTTTCTGCAACTTTTGCCAGCACCTTTGCTTGTGAACCATGCAAACCCAAAGTTCCTCCTCCATGCCAACCCAAAGTTTCTCCTCCTAAAGGTCCAAGTAAAACACCTCCAGCAGCAAACCCTTCCTTCCCTAGGGACACCCTAAAATTCGGAGTTTGCTCCGACGTACTTGGCGGACTACTTAATTTTTCCTTGGGTGCACCACCATCCAGCAGCTGTTGTGTATTGCTTAATGGACTCAATGATTTTGAAGCAGCTGCATGTCTTTGCACAACAATTAAGGGAAGTGTGCTTGGTATACACCTAGAATGGTCTGTTAGTCTTAGCTTGCTGCTTAGTACTTGTAAGAGGTCTATTCCCTCAGAGTTTAAATGTGTCTAGATGTCTTAGATAAGTTCTCTCTATGAGTCTCTGTTAGCTCTTTGATAATGTATTAATGTGTTGCGTTCATTGTTCTCCTAAAGTAGTCATAGTGTGGTCAAGACTACTTGGTTATGGAGCTAGGTGATGTGTGTCTGATATGTTTATGAATTATTGCACTATGAATTATAACATCCAAAATATACTGAAGTAAAGAAATTCACTGGTCGAAAAAAAGTAAATAATTAAAGTAACTAATATAATTTGAAGGAAGATGCATACAGTGGTAACTAATATAATTTGAAGTAAATAATTAAAGTAACTAATATAATTTGAAGTAAATAATTTGTTGTAGTACAGTGGTAAAGTCATTGGCCATGATATAGTGACCTGAGTTCAAAACTCATCGACGCCAATTTTTTTACCAATTTTTTTTTTTGGAGGGGACATAAACTAGAAGAAAGCAGAACCGGATGAGTAAATAAATGTCGATTACCAAAAATCTTGCGTCTTTGGATCAAAACCAACAAAATCAGAAACATAATAAAATCAAGTCTCTTAAAATGAAAGCATAACATAACGTGGTTCGACAATCAAATTGTCTACATCCACGGGTGATAAAGATTTAGATCATTTTTTATTCATGTTTGTATGTTACATGAATATATCATGTACATAATTAAAGTCAAGTTAATCAAAGAACAATTGAACTATAAAATTCACATAAGTCTCATACCTAAACTCTTTGCTCTGTTCCTATTCCTTATGTCATATTTTCCCAAATTTTTCCTGTCCTTCTTTCTGTTTGAGAGTTTGGTATTTATAACAAATTTCAATGGGTCTCTCCAATCTAACTTTCCACTTATTAGTTTTTTTCTTGTCTTTGAGGAATGAAGTGGTTATACTTCTTGCTTTTGGTGAATGCTTGGCCTGAACAGTGAACCACAAGCCTATTAGGACGGGACCCACTAAATAAGGATCCAAGATTACCAGACGCAGAGCTAACCCAAGTTTTATTCTTATGCTTAACACATATACGTCCAATTTTCCTTTTCTGACAAGCTTGCCGGTTCCTTACTCTAACAAGTAAGTAAAACGCATTGTATTCCACAAGACTTATTTGTATTTTCCGCAAGACTTAATTTGCGTACTTAGTATTTCTCTTAGTTTCTCGCTTGGTATCCTGCACTTCCTCTGCGGATCTGCACTCAAGTTGTTGTCTTTTGGATTTGGATGAACGTTGCGGTCTTATTAGAATTATGGCATGTCTGACATGTGGCCATTGAGAGTGACTTGTCATGCTTTAGTTTCTTTTTTTCCGCAATGTATACAGCTGAGACGTGTCTCACATGCATCGATGTTTGTCAGTTCACTTTACTGTATCAGGCTTTTCCGCAACTTATATATCAGTCATGCAACGAAGTTATCTGTTTCGAGCAGTGTGTCATGCTTTCCTACAACTTACGTGTCAATCATGTATCTATGATGCCTGTTTCAGATGTCTGTTTCAACACTTATCATTATTTCAGATGTCTAATTTAGTACTCTTCAAAGAGTTTTGATTCAGTATTTCTCGTTTTATTATAATTTGATACTTCTCCCATAATATTCGAACACATGTAGATTGAGATTTAATTCCCTCCCAATAATCCTCAGCGAATTTATTGATATTAGGAAAATACTTCAGGTCTTGCACGCGGACCTACAAATCATGATGTATTTCAATGGTAACCTTGCGAAGATCTGTGTTGCAACCTTTTGTGGAAGGCTAGTGGGCTGCTTGTTGACAAATTTAGGGTTACAAAGTAGTGTATACCAAATCTTGCATACGCGCCAGCAGATTGAGATCGAATCTGCTGGTAATTTCTTAAAGATCTCATCTTGAATCTCTTCTGGAAGACTTAACATTGACATAGCTTGAACATGGGATTTCTGCTTGTAGGGAATCAGGTTTGGCACCAACACCAAACTCAAGAGTTTGAAACTGAGAAAGCAAACGGAGGGGGGTATATATAAGACGAGTTTTAGATAACTGGGGTTATGCGGGGTGGGGCCATTTGGAAAGTCACTTATCATAAAAAAAACGTGCCATTCCGAAAAGTTACTTTCCTAATTTGGAATTCTTTCATAAAACCGAACTGTCAACAGTTAGTTCTCAGGATGGCCAGACCTAGTATTTCTTACAGAATTTAACGCAAACAGAAACAACAATAATCCTGTCCATTATCCCAAGCAAACACTTGCTTCTTAGACCACTGTCACACACTATCTTGCAGAGGTTCATATTGTGCCTTCACTTAACGTTGCGTGCATATTTTCCATTGTTGGCAGTGGTTGTCGCTAGTCATGAGATCTCGGATGATTCTTGAAAACTATAGTGTTTATCTGAAAAAATAATTTAACAGATCAATGAATTAGAATTACGAGAAGTCGAGAAACAAGAAAAGCTGGTGAATGAAGACAGACGGAATGACAGATATGGATGATGCAAACCCAATTTCAACCGCAATGATCTGTCTCACAACATTACAATTCGATCTAATTTTCAAATGATGTTAAAGCATTACTTTGTTTACTGCACAAAACTGATTCTATGTAAAATCCAAGTGACTGCAAATTTGCAACAATAATAATTTTTAGTCATAGTGTGGTCAAGACTACTTGGTTATGGAGCTAGGTGATGTGTGTCTGATATGCTCATGAATTATTGCACTATGAATTATAACATCCAAAATATACCGAAGTAAAGAAATTCACTGGTAGAAAAAAAGTAAAAAATTAAAGTAAATAATAAAATTTGAAGGAAGATGCATATGTCGTTGTAGTACAGTAGTAAAATCATTGGCTATGATATAGTGACTAGATTTCAAAACTCGTTGATGCTAATTTTTTTACCAATAATTTTTTTTTGGAGGGGACATAAACCAGAAGAAAGCAGAACCTGATGAGTAAACAAATGTCGATTACTAAAAATCTTGCGTCTTTGGATCAAAACCATCAAAATCAGAAACACAATAAAATCAAGTCTATTAAAATGAAAGCATAACATAACGTGGTTCGACAATCAAATTGTCTACATCCACAGGTGATAAAGATTTAGATCATTTTTTATTCATGTTTGTATGTTAAATAAAAATACCATATACATAATTCCAAGGAGGAATGTGTGCCCCTAGTTGAGTGGTGGTGCACAAAGTCAGCATTCACAAAAACCCTAGGATTACCAGGGTAAAATTTAGTTATTAGCATTTAATTATCATGATGTCATTGTATCTAGTCCTATGAATAGAGATTTTATTATTTGTTTTTTTTACACATTTAATAAAAAAAAAATTCTTTTTCTTTCAAATATATATGCTTTTTTTGGTTTACAATACATTATCACATACGTGCTTTACCAGCTAATCATAAAAAAAAAATTAATTAAACCTTAATTCTTTTTCTTTGTTTATAGATAATTTTGTATTTATGAAATAATTTTTGTATTTATTTTTTCTCAATCAATTCTTTTTACTTTTTTTTAATAGGAATTTTTTTTTATTAAGTTCAAACGGAAGAAACAAACAGTTTTTCTCTAACAAGATTATCGATGCAACTTGGGAGATCAGCTTTCCAAACTCTACTTCTACTACTACCCATAGCTTCTTTAGCTAATGAATCAACGACACCATTGACGTCCCTTGGCACATGAGTGCATTTCCCGCTCCTAAAAGACTTCAACAAATGCTGACAATCAAATATCACATTATTATTGGTCCATTTTATAGACCCTACATTTAAATTGTCCCCCTCTAAGTGCATATTCACCACGCCTTCATCCTTTTCCCATCTGGTAGCATTCAGCGTAGCTAATGCTTATGCCTGCTCCTTATCAAGAGTTATTCCCAGAATACAGACTGCTCCATCACATCCGCCTACATCAGATAACATGATTAGTCCAATGCTCATACTTTTGGTTTCTTAACAAACGAAGCATCAAAGTTTATTTTGTTAAAATTTTCCTCAGACATTTGCCATTGTTGCTCGTTTCTCGGTTCGTTAGTTCTGAATCCAGTGGTACTCTGCCTACTTAAGACATCTGCCCAATCAGTTTTTGACTGGTTTATATTTCTTACTAGCCTATCCATGTTTAGTAGGGTTCTGTCAAAAACTATTGCGCATCTCTGTTTCCAGATATGCCACAACACAAACCCTACGAAAGTTATATGTCCATTCATTCTAACACTACTTAGCCTATGATTACTAAACCAAGTACCAATCCAGTCCTTAAGATTGTGCCCATTTAAGCTACTTTCAATATCGTGATCAAGTGCATACCAAATATCCTTAGCTACTTGACACTCTAATAAAAAATGATCTATGGTTTCTGGGGCATTATTACATAACACACAACAATCATTCACATAAGATACGAATCTAACTATTTTGTTCGTTACAGGAAAGCATTCATGAACACACTTCCAAAGAAAGTGTTTAATCTTAGGAAGAAGATTAGCTTTCCAAAAAGCCTTCCATGGAAAAGTTACCTGCACATCACCATACACATCATCACTAACAACCTTATAAGCATATTTAACCGAAAACAAACCACTACTATTAGGCACCCATCTAATAGTATCACTGCCATCTAAAGGAATTCTGATTTCACTAATTTCCCTTGCAGTGTTACTGTCAAATAATGCATTCACAACATCAATACTCCACCTGCACTCATCCTTAACCATCAATTGATCAACAAACTTATAATGAGAAGAGGCATAAGTAGTATTTAGAGGCACAAACCTATTTGGGATCCAACGATCCTTCCATATGGCAGTTTTCGTGTCGTCTCCCACCTCCCAACAATAATTCCATCTAACTATTTCCAAACCTTTACAAATCCCCTTCCACACCCAAGACCCGAACTTATCATTGACATAATGAAGAGGATTATGATTTGGAAAATACTTGTTCCTAAGAATTTGAGCCCAAAGAGCATCATATTCATTCACCATCCTCCAAGCCAACTTAGCTAGTAAAGTTATATTCAAAAATTCAATTTTTTTGATATTTAACCGTCATAGAAATGTAGGTCTATTAACCTTATCCCAACTAATCAAATATACCCCCCTTTACTCCATTTCTTGTTCCACCAGAATTTCCTTTGAATATTATTTATCCTATCTGTTAGTCTTTTAGGCATAGGGAAGACAGCTAAATGGTGTGAAGCTAAAGACCTCAATACCGACTGAGTTAGAACTGTTCTACGAGCTTGGTTAAGATGTTTACTTTTCCAAGTTGGTAGCCTGCTATCTAAACTATCTAAAAGATGTCTGAAAGTTTACATCTTATTCCTTTGAATAAGTAATGGGAGACCAAGATATTTATCTTGAAGACCTAATCTTCTAATGTTTATACTAGAAGCAATTTGGTTCTTAACTCTAGGGTCTGTTTTAGGACTAAAAGCCATCCCGGATTTCTCAAAATTAATTGACTGACCTAAGTATTTCCTAAACAACTTCAGCATAGTCTCCAAATTCCTAACACTCTTCACGGAAGCTTTGGTAAACACCAAGCAGTCATCTGCAGAAAAAAAATGACTCACAAAGGGACTTGAATCAAAAACTTTGATACCTTGAATATCACCATTTTTTTCCAGCTTGAATCAACATTCTAGATAATGCATCCATACAAATAATGAAAATATAAGGGGACAAGGGGTCTCCTTGTCTCAAACCCCTTGTAGGATAAAACACATCACCTGGAGCTCCATTAAGCAAAATAGAAGTAGACACCGTAGAGACCCATTGCTCTATCATAACATACCAATGTTCATGAAAACCTAACTGCCTAAGAATAGCAATGAGGAAGCTCCACTCAACCCTATCTAATTCCTTTGACATGTCAAGTTTAAGCGCCATAAGCCCATATTTTGATTTATTTTTCCTCATCGTATCTATAATCTCATGGTCTATAACTATGTTGTTTGTTATCTGCCTAGAGGATAGAAAAGCAGCTTGATATGGACTAATAAACTTGTCCATCACAGTTTTCAACCTACTAGCTAAGAGTTTCGATATAATCTTATAACTCATATTACTTAGACTAATAGATCTAAAATCAGATGCATTCCTAGGAAAGTTATTTTTAAGAATTAGAGATATAAAACTATGATTCATCTGCTTAATCAAGTGACCAAAATTAAAAAAATCTTTTACCATTTTTATTGTATCATTTCCAACTACATCCCACATTTTCTGATAGAACCTCGGCGGGTATCCATCCGGACCAGGAGAAATCCATGGCTGCATTTTCCATACTATACCTTTTATCTCCTCATCCGTTGCTGGTTTAATCAAAAAATCATTCTCAATATCAGAAATACAAGGTTCAAGAGTTCTTAAGAACTCATACGCAATTGGAGGATTGGTTATTCTACTAATTCTAGCTAAATGCTCCTTAAGTTCAGTTGCTATCATTCTCTTATCAGTAAACCAAATTCCTATACTACTTTGAATGCATTATACCTGAGTTGTTTTCTTCCAAAACTTTACCTTATCATGGAAATACTTTGTGTTTTGGTCATCAAACCGTAACACATTCTCCTTAGCTCTTTGGATATAGTACTCTTGTTGAAAACTATACCAATGTTTCAAGCTTTCCTTTATTCTACCAACTTGTACAGACCTATCATTGCAAATGCCATATAAATAAATATATATTAATGTTGTTTTAAACAACCAAAAGGTTGTATCGCTAATAAAGAAGAAAATAAAAAATTAGACCATAACTGATAGGATTCGGAAAACCTATATAAATAATAACCGCAATCACACAACGTCTATAATATAAAAGCGGCAAATACGGGTCGAACCCACAGTGAGCGGAAAAATACTATAATCAATATTCTTAATAAACTAACCAAAAAAATATTTTTGAATTTTTGAGAATAAAAATAAAATAAATTAATTAAAATAATAAAATAAATACACAGAGATAATCGGTAACCAATGCTTATAATATCCACCACTATTTCTATTTAATTACTGAAGAGAAACATAACTCCTAAATATTTATTTATTGTCCGTTCTATCGACATCACTTATTATACATATAGAGTCGCAAATATCACTAGTATACTATAAGCATAGTATATCAAAAGACCAAACCTAAACATGCATCATCAAATTGTATTAGTGAGAAAATTATATGAAATCAAATATCGGTTCACAAATAATACTTGGGTATTCTAAGCATACCTCATCAAAGGAATTAATTCAAACATGGAATATCAGAGAACGAAATAAATATATTTGTGATCCTATCAATTCAAATAGCCAAATGCTCCAAGTAGTTTCTAGTATAAAACCCTAGCTACAAAAATAATGAAACATGACTATAAATTTTTAAAACTCCATAAAGAAAATTAAAAGAGAAAATAAAATTAAACCAATGATGATCGATATGTGACACCGTGGTCGAATATGTCTTCTTCTATCATGTTTGTTTTTTTGAATTAGATATGAACTTCCTATTTGTCTTGGATTTATGGTGGATTTTTCTATCATCTCTTAAATACAATTATTTTGGGGAAATAACAGTTTGGTCTTTACATCCCTATATTTAAAGTGGTCTTAAATCAGCTTGGTTTACCATTTAAGGAATATTAGTTTGGTCCTTTTTTCATCAGAGGCTAAAATAGACTCTTTTTTTTTTCATCTCTATTTGTCTAGATAATATGAACTATTCATAATTATAACAATTATCTCTTAATAAATGATATGAACTTTTTTCCCGTTTAAATAGTAATCATCTCTTACAACGTATAGTATTAACTACGTAGTAACAACCATCCCTTTTCCTTAATCCATACAAATTCTTTTAGCTTTCTTCCATCCCAAACTTATCAACACCTCTGTCCATAGTGAACTGTAGATGTATGAATCAGCAGACATTTTGAAAACAATAAATTAATGACAAAATGTCAATCATTTATAATGAGCGTCTGTATTTTCCATTTAAGGCAAGTATTTATTAATGCCAACAAAAAAAAATAATCGGCTTTGGATATTTGAATATGGAATAGTATTCTGCTTAAGTCAAATCAAATTGCTTGTCAAAAATCCAAGTAAAAGTTCAAGGCATCAGTTCAAGGTATCATGCAAGTTCATATCACAGTGTCGAGGCATTTCAAAATGATAATGCATAAAGAAATGGTATTAGTACCAAGCTTTAAAATGACAAGACTCCCCACCCAAGTTTACAATACAAGCTTTAAAATGACAAGACTCCCCACCCAAGTTTACAATACACGATTAATACATACTACTTCTATTTCAGGAAAAAAAAATTATTATTTTTTAAAATTAATTTATTTTTAGACTAAAATAAAAAAATAATAATAATATTATTTTTAAAAACGGAAGAAGTATTATTTATCTTGTGTATGTATGAGGATATTAAGGGCATAAAAATCCGAATTTAATATTTGGATAAAACTTTTGCTATATTTTAGTTATATATTAATTTGCATTTCTGGATTAAGATTAAGGATTGTTGTTATTCTTATTCAGAGGTTAAGAATATAAAGATTAAAGTAATTTTTAATAAATTTAGGGCTAGATATGATATCACACCAAAATTTGTATACGCAGTTACATCTTAAGATGGATGCTGCGGGTAGCCCCAGAATTAAAATAGCCAGGATGCCCTAAAATCAGGGTTTAGTTGGAGAAATATCCCGTATTTTTAAAATTAATAAAAATGAAGTAATCTATTAACTTTTCCATCCAAACTAGTTAAGTAGTTAATTTGACACACATCGACTTCTCACATAATAAAAGATAATAATTGCCCTTCAGATTCAGAGGTCCAGGTTCAAGTTCAGGGTCAGGGTTCAGGTGGTGGTGGTTCAGGTTTAGGATTTAGGTGGTGGTGGTGGTTCAGGTTCACGTTCAGGGTTCAGGGTTCAAGTGTTGGTTCTGGTGGTTCAGGTGGTGGCAGTGGCGGTAGTTCAAGTGGTGGTAGTGACGACGGTGGTTCAGATGGCGGCGGTGGTGGTGACAGTGGTTTAGGTGGTGGGGGAGGTTGCGGCAGGGTTCAAATGATTGTGGTGGTGGTGGCAGTAGTGGTGGCGGTGGTGGTGGTCCATCTGTTACTATTTATTTATTTTATTTTATTATTTTTTTTACTTTAAAAAATATAAGGTTAAATGAGACATTTTAAACCTATTGATCGGTCAAATTATCCCAAATTGACTAGTTAACTAAGTTGGATGGAATAGTTAACAGATTAACGCATTTTTATTAATTTTAAAAATTCGGGGTATTTCTCCAACTAGACCTCCGATTTTGGGGCATCTTGGCTATAAGCCCTAATCTCTTGTTGTATATCTTCTGGTAGGCTCGGCATTGACATAGCTGTTGTTCCCTCTTGTAGCAGGGTTTTCTTCTCTTGAGTGATTGACGTAGCAAAAGAGCATGAATAAACTATTAGGGTTTTCTCCTTTTTATATTATAATAGACTATTATATATAAATAAATAGTTTATGGGTTATAACCCCACTGGTAAAAACCTCGTACCACCAAAATTCCAGCCAAAATAAAATGAAACGAAAACCTCATTTGAACAAATATGTCTAAACTACTCTTTAGATTAATTCAACCTAATAAAAATAAAAGTCAATCTCACTCTTAATTTCTATTTTCTCTCACCATCAACACTACTAGAACCAACTCACCATCACCAACCAACACCAATCAACACCATCCAGTAACACCACCACCACCAACCAACCATCACCACCGCCACCGACGAGCACCACCACTAAAAACCACCAGGTCCACCACCAACGAACACCACCACCAACCACCACCACCAGCAATGAAAACCAGAACCAACAACAACCGCTACCACCAACTAGCACCACCAACAACCACTACCAATCAGCACCGCCACCAACCACTACCACCACCAACGAGCACCACAAACAACTACCAGGTCCACCACCACCGGCAGCAACGAAAACCAGAACCAAAACCAACAACAACCAACACTATATCCAACACCAACAACCAACACCACTTCCACCACCAACACCAGCATTATCCCATCACCACCAACCAGTAAGCACCACCACTGACCATCACTATCATCAACACCACATAACACCACCATCAAAAATTTACCATATTACTAAAACATTAGTTTCAACGATAGAAATTAGGTAGAAAAATGATAAAACATAAAATTGTCATTTCACTAACACAATTTCAACAAAGAAACCAAATGAACCAAACTGAATAAATTAGGAAAAAATTAGTTGAAATCAAATTTGGTTTCAACATAACGTAATGTTTGACCACTAAAAATTTGGTTTCACGATAAAAAAATAGGCAAAAATTAGATGAAACCAAATTTGGTTTCACCAAACCTTACTGTTTTCACCATCACAAACATTGGTTTCAACGTTGTATAGTTTTTGTAAAATTTAATGAAACCAAATTTGATTTCATCATTTTTCTGAAATTTCACTAATACAAACATTGGTTTCAACGTTGTTTAGTTTTTGTAAAATTTGATGAAACCAAATTTGGTTTCATCAGTTTTCTGAAATTTCACTAACACGAACATTGATTTCAACGTTGTTTAGTTTTTGTAAAGTTTGATGAAACCAAATTTGGTTTCATCATTTTATGACATTTCACCCACACAAACCCTAATTTCGACAATGATGATGTATCGTTATTTTTTTATGATGATTTCGATGATGATAATCTGGAGGTGTTGGTGATGTTTAAAGAGGATAGAAGGAGGAGGAGGAGGTGTTGTTGGTGCTGATCTGGACGTGCAGTTGTAGGGGAGAAAAGATAAGGAGGAGGAGGCAATGGGGGAGGAGGAGGTCTTTTTGATGTAACATCAGGACATAGAAAGAAAAGGAGGTACTGGTGGTGTTGGTGGAGGAGACTGAGGTGATGTTACTGTCGATCTATCTTTTCTCACTGGTTTGGTGGCGGCGGAGCTACTGTTGCTGGTGATAATAGTTGTGGGGAGGAAGAGGCGGAAGAAAGAAGAACCCGATGGTAGAAAGGGAAGGGTAGGAGTGGCATTTTAAAAAGTAATAAAAACTAAATTTATATTGTAAATAACATATTTGGTAGATTTACACCACACTTACACCATCATCTTTTCATCTCCTCTTCACCTCTTCATTTCCCACACTACTTTGTAACCACCACTAGTAGTAATGGGTGCATGCCCCTTAATTCTATGGTAAATGTTCATCTTCTTCTCCCTATAAATAGAGAGGATTTCCTTTGTAATGTGACATCTCATAAGAATTTTTCCTCATTTTCTCTCTACTTTTTATGTCTCTTTTTAGTTTATAACACGTTATCATGCACATAGATCTAATCACTGAGTTAAAGAAAAAAATAAATTCTAATTTTTAGTATCTTTCTTTTGATTCTTAGAATTTTTATTTCCAAAAAAATCTTGTTATGTTTGTTGGTTTGATTGTCTTATAATCAAAACTATATGATACAAAGAATATGAATTTCTAGAATTATCAAGCAGAATATTAAGCAATTTATTTTTATATGTGAAGCACAATTTCATAAAAAATAAAAAAGAAGATTTTATATTGATATTTGTGTTGTTCTTCTGATTACATCTAGATTTAATATTTCAAATCTTAACATATACTATATTTTTGTTAGTTATAACTTATATTAGTAGCATATTTGTTTATTTGAGATAATTAGTTTTCTTCACGGGTTAATAACAGCCAATAAGCACTCATAGTTGATTACATATTTTGTTCGTTCGGATTATGGTGATGGACAATTCATAATAAAAATAAATATGTTTACCATAAGTAATACTAGTGGATAACTGAATTTTGTTGTTTGCATCCCACTTTAATGTTTCGTCGGCACACTATTTTTTCCATATGCCTAAATCATAATATTAGTTAGGTCAGAATATTACGACTTGAGTTAAATCTATCATGCTAAGTTAATAGCATCTTCAACTAGCGGAATCTAGTGGATGATTTTATGATGCAGTAAGTAAACGATATACATAAGTATTGATCAACTATTTTTAATTCATAATTTATTAATTAAAAATAAAAACATATATAAGATGATCAATTTTTCCAAATAAAACTGATTTCCTTTTTTCTCTAATCCTTATTATAGAGAGAAAAAAATATATAAATTCATCAAAAGATGGTTTACAGTTTTTATTTCTCTTATGAAATTGTAATCACCGAAAATTGGTGTTATCGTAACTTGATTATTTTTACGGTAATTAATCACAAGTATGGTACATAGACATTTTTATCAATTGGATAAAGATCATGTGATTTTTATATACGGTTTCTATTTATTTACAAGAAGTCATAAATTCCTACAAAATGGATTTCCCATATACGATGATTAAAATGATATTTTTTTATCTTGTCGATACAATTTCGATAAATCATTCTCTCCATCAATTTTATGAGATGAGATATAAATAAATTGAGATTCTAAATTATTTTTAATACAATATGGTTCCATTCCTTACAAGGAATCATTCATAACGAATACTAATTGGTTTTTATTCCCTACAAGAAACCATCCATTAACCACACAATTTGGATTTTCTTTAAAAAGAAAATATCGATAATTATTATTTTATACTCCTAAAATAAACATACAAACCAATTGATATTGGTTTGTTCCATCATTTCTCTAAGATGAAAAATTAAGATAGATGTTTCTTAAAATAGTGAATATGGTTTGATTTTTATTTTATTTTTGCCGATGCACAAATCATAGATTACGAAAAACTTAACCATCAAATATGGTTTTATATAATAATAACCCACTAGTTTATATTCCTTCAAATAACTGTCCATCAACCACTAAGTGGATATTTCTCTATAAAGAATAACAATTACGCTTTGCTTGACTTGACGCTTAACCGAGAAAGCCTTTTTTGGCTTTGAAAATGAAAGTTGTTGGCTATGACGCATACCCGTATTTTCTAAACCAATATGATTAGTCCTTATGGTGACAATATTGATCTTGATTTTTTTTTGATAAAGGAAATGTCCATAATTTCATTCAAAATCATTATTTGGCCTTTGAGGTCATGCAATTATTGGAGATTTGTTTGCATAATTTCAATGCTTTTGGTTTTAACATATAATTTATTTATTTTTGTTCCAAAAGTAGTCCATGATTGATTATAAATATGTATGTCCATTAAGACTGTATTTTTTTTATGTCGAAAGACATATTTCATAATGAGTATATGTCTCGAATTTATCGGATAATACTTTATGAAATTAAAAGTTTTCGTATATGAGATGAAAAATTTTCCACCATGATCAGGGGGAGAGTATACAGTACTACTAGAAGATATTAAGGGTTAATTAACTTATAAGTTATATCAATCTCTCTCCCAGCATGATCAAATTGCAAAACGCTGTCACTAATAATAGGTGTGAAATATCTCATTTTGCTTTTATATAAGTGTTTGCCTCTTAAAAGGCAATTATCCAATCACATATAGCAACAAGTATCATTTTAAAATAAGCTACAGATAGTGCTTCAATAGAGTCTATCAAAACAAGATCCACATTCTCATAGTTTATGTCTCCTCACTGGAAGATGGGAAAATTACATTGCCCGCGGGCGCTGGTACCAGTAATTGATTGAATTTTTTAATATATGCATATATTTGAGAATTATGTGGGATCATAGTAAGAAATGATGGCGGTTGTTAACCCCTCTACAGAGGAATGTCGACATATGTGATTGGTGGATTTACATCACACTTACACCATCATCTTTTCATCTCCTCTTCACCTCTTCATTCCCCTCACTACTTTGTAACCACCACCACTAGTATTAATGGGTGCATGCCCCTTAATTCTATGGTAAATGTTCATCTTCTTCTCCAGAAGATTTCCTTTGTAATGTGACATCTCATATGAATTCTTCCTCATTTTCTCTCTACTTTCTACTCCCTCCGTCCCTATTATAAAGGCGGAGTTTAGAAATTTTGTAGTCCCATTAGATAGGCGGAGTTCCAATTCCAAGGCTATATATGCCCTTATTTGTGATACTTGGGAATCATCACAATTAACTTAATGTTTCTAGTGTTGAGAATAGAATAAGGGGTAAAACAGGAAAGATGATGGATATTTATGAAATCCATATTTTTTTTATTCTAAGAGAATTGACAAATTCCGCCTATAAATTGGGGACGGAGAAAATATGTCTCTTTTTAGTTTATAAAAATTTAAACATTATAAATAAAAATCGAATTTTTGTCTCATTTTTATTTTAAATAATTTTTATTAATACAATGTGGTTCTATTCCTTACAAGGAATCATTCATAACGAACACTAATTGGTTTTTATTTCCACTAATTGGTTTTTATTTCCAACAAGAAACCATCAATTAACCACACAATTTGGATTTTCTTTAAAAAGAAAATATCGATAATAATTCTTTTATACTCCTGAAATAAACATACAAACCAATTAATATTGGTTTGTTCCATCATTTCTCTAAGATGAAAAATTAAGATTGATGTTTCTTAAAATAGTGAATATGGTTTGATTTTTTTTTTTGCCGATGCACAAATCATAGGTTTACGAAAAACCTTAACCATCAAATATGGTTTTATATAATAATAACCCACTAGTTTATATTCCTTCAAATAACTGTCCATCAACCACTAAGTGGATATTTCTCTATAAAGAATAACAATGACGCTTTGTTTGACTTTGACGCTTAACTGAGAAAGCCTTTTTTGGCTTTGAAAATGAAAGTTGTTGGCTATGACGCATACCCGTATTTTCTAAACAAATATGATTAGTACTTATGGTGACAATATTGATCTTGATTTTCTTTTGATAAAGGAAATGTCCATAATTTCATTCAAAATCATTATCTCATTGGTTTTGAGGTCATGCAATTATTGGAGATGTATTTGCATAATTTCAATGCTTTTGGTTTTAACATATAATTTATTTATTTTTGTTCCAAAAGTAGTCCATGATTGATTATAAATATGTATGTCCATTAAGACTGTATTTTTTTTATGTCGAAAGACATATTTCATAATGAGTATATGTCTCGAATTTATCGAATAATACTTTATGAAATTAAAAGTTTTCGTATATGAGATGAAAAATTTTCCACCATGATCAGGGGGAGAGTATACAGTACTACTATAAGATATTGAGGGTTAATTAACTTACAAGTTATATCAATCTCTCTCCCAGCATGATCAAATTGCAAAACGTTGTCACTAATAATAGGTGTGAAATATCTCATTTTGTTTTTATATAAGTGTTTGCCTCTTAAAAGGCAATTATCCAATCACATATAGCAACAAGTATCATTTTAAAATAAGCTACAGATAGTGCTTCAATAGAGTCTATCAAAACAAGATCCACATTCTCATAGTTTTTGTCTCCTCACTGAAAGATGGAAAAATTACATTGCCCGCGGGTGCTGGTACCAGTAATTGATTGAATTTTTTAATATATGCATATATTTGAGAATTATGTGGGATCATAGTAAGCTAATATGATTGTTGATTATTCACAGTAGCTACTGAAATAATAAATGATGGCGGTTGTTAACCCCTCTATAAAGGAATATCGACATATGTGATTGGTTGGCATACAATCCAAAATAGGTTGGATTAATCTCTCGATTAACGCAATTTTGGATCCAAGACTTAACACCTTAAAAACGCCAAGCCTATTACTACAGGTTGGTGTAGTCTTCATGCGTTATATGGGAAATATGATCGTCTAAAAAACGATTTAAGGGTTTCATTTTTTCTAAAACCTTAGGAGTGGTTCAATAATATTTTGTTCACATTGTATGATGCATTTGGCGTGGTATTCCTTGAAGGACTTGTATTGCATTTACACAAGAAATGTGTTTGGAAAACATATTCAAATTTGTAATCCATGGAGGATTCACATTATACTCAGGAAGCCACCTGACTCGATTATATCAGGTTTAACAATCCTTTGCGTTTTTTTAGAATTTTGGTACAAAGCCAAAAATCCGGATTAGTTGATGATATCAACTTTATAGGTCTCTTGAAGAGTCCTTAAAAACACTAAAATCCACGCTTAGCAGCATAAATTCTACAATTTCTTGATTTGTGCAATTAAGAATTATGCTAGAATAAAGCTTGTCTATTAACTAGACTATAAATTTTGTTTTGATGCTTATTTTTTAAACTCATATATTTGAGTTAGCATCCACAAAGACGTCAAAAGTTGTATTTTTTTCTTTGTTTCAGGTTTTGTCCCATGTGGTTTTCCTGACAAGGTTTTAACGATGCAACATCTCGCTGACGTTGAATTTTCATTTAAAATGTTGATATTGTGCTCTTTTTCCTTCATCCAGATTTTTTCCCATCGGGTTTTACTGGCAAGGTTTTAGTGAGGCAATTTAATTCGACATTGTGGTCATCCAATAGGGAGTTATATATTTCCATCTATTTAATGGATGCCCACATTTGATTACACCAAATCAACATAACCACCTCCTAGGATTTTGGATTCCTTCTGAACCACATAAGGTTTAATCAAAAATATTGTTCTTGTTTGGTTATGTATGGTAATGTATTCTTACCTTGGCATTTTAATGAAGAAACTACATCAACTACTTCTGCAAATCATCTCCGAGAAGCTAATAATCCAAGACACAAGTCCTCAATGTGTTGAAGATGAACACAAACATTGCAAAAGTATTACTCGAAGACAATACCACTTTTGCAACACCAAAGAAGACTTCATCAACTATCAAATTTCTTCAAGAAAACATTGCAATCTTCTGCACTCAAGAAATTGGTTAGCTAGTCAAACTGGATTGCATCGATTTGTAAGCCAAGAATTTACTGAAGTACTCATCAGGGGAAGCACCATCATCAAAGGTGAATTTTATCGGACTTATCGCGTTGTACTATTTTTCCTTCGTCAAGGTTTTGTCCCACTGAATTTTTCTTGTCAAGGTTTTAACGAGGAAGCATATGTGTGTTGAAAACTACTCTGTATGTTTTGTACTCTTATTCCTTCGCCTAGGTTTTTCGCATCGGGTTTTCCTAACAAGGTTTTAACGAGGCAATATTAAGTAGTGTGGTGTCATCCAAGGGGGATTGTTGTAAATAATATATTTGGTGGATTTACATCACACTTATACCATCATCTTTTCATCTCCTCTTCACCTCTTCATTCCCCTCACTACTTTGTAACCACCACCACTGGTATTAATGGGTGCATGCCCCTTAATTCTATGGTAAATGTTCATCTTCTTCTCCTTATAAATAGAGAAGATTTCCTTTGTAATGTGACATCTCATATGAATTCTTCCTCATTTTCTCTCTACTTTCTACTCCCTCCGTCCCTATTATAAAGGCGGAGTTCCAATTCCAAGGCTATTTTTTCCATATATGCCCTTATTTGTGATACTTGGGATCATCACAATTAACTTAATGTTTCTAGTGTTGGGAATAGAATAAGGGGTAAAACAGGAAAGATGATGGATATTTAAAAAATCCATATTTTTCTTATTCTAAGAGAATTGACAAATTCCGCCTATATATTGGGGACGGAGGAAGTATGTCTCTTTTTAGTTTATAACAATTTAAACATTATAAATAAAAATCAGATTTTTGTTTCATTTTTATTTCAAATGATTTTTATTAGAAATAATAACATAGGAGGAGTTTTTTTATATTAAATATGATCACCTTGATTTTTTTCACTTATTATGATAATAGTCACTTGTTATAATAAATAAACCTATTTTGATGACTAACTTGACCTAGCCTAATTGACCAGAATCTCTCTAGCAGGACCTCAAAAATAACTCTTTCGCCCTTAAACAAAAAAATCACCGTCTCCACCGGAAAATATCATGCAATTTAGTAGACATAAAATCGGCCCTACACCAACAATTTTTAGTCGAATACTAAGTATCCGACCGTATACAACCAAGCCCCGTAGTGGTTGCTTTTTTTCCAGAAACCCTGATCGTAACCAAATCTTGGCTATCCATACTGCTTGCTCTAAGAGATTTTCATTTGGGGCTATGAAAGGAGTATGACTGTATGAGAGTCAGGCTCATCAACAAGCAGGCCAATTCAGTTTGAGTCTTTCTAGAATCAATGCTAACGGTGACAAAGTCAAAGTGGTCTTGCCTAAACGACTACTATGGATCGGAGGCAATGCCATGCCCCCCCCTATCATTACTCTAAAAAACCAATTCAATTTTTCCCGTTAAAATAGAACGTTAAACACTCTTTGCCGTTTACTTTGTACATTGTTATTTTCCACCACATACTAATCTTGTAAATTATATGATTTCTCTGTTTCATCCAATTTCCATCACAAGAACATGCAGAATGAATGAAAATAGAAGATCAAAAGGAAGAGAAGATCATAATAACATTAATTAAAATAGATTTAAGATCCGGAGTTGATTAATACAATACTTTTGAAAAAAAGATGATGATGATGAACAACGTACCGAGATATAATAATAATAATATTCGATCATCATCATCGGTGTTGCCACCTCTTTTAAATACAAGAGCAGCTGTGGCAGCCAGGTCTAATTCAACAACACTAGGAGAGACTTGTAAATATGCAACAGGGAGTACATTTGTAATTGCAACTTCCACCATGTGTTTCATCGTCTTTTTGATTACCAAAATTCTTAATATCATGTTAGTACGATACCAACAACCTCGTATCATCATCGAACTAACCGTACGTATTAATTTCCTTTCTATCTACTTACATGCATAATAAGAAGAACATCTAGGAAGAGTACGTAATACATTCATTTGCCTTGTTATATGTGTATGTATAATACACATATATATTCTTCCATTTTACCGTGTGTTTCTGCATTTGCCTAGCTGCTACTTGATCTAGAATTAATCGATGATCACCGTCTCATTAATGCAGGTGGGACTAATAGTAGGAAACCTGGGCTTCATGACTGAATTACTGGAGATGGTGATTCCACAATTGGTTAGTCAATTTGCAGAAATGGGTATGAGTTGTTACTTGCTAGTTTTAGGCTTAGAAATGGATATAACAGTGTTAGCGAAGAAACCTACTCGCGAAGCAATAGTAGCTTACACTGGAATCATCTCAACATTCATAATTACAGGTGCATTAACACCTCTTATAAGTTTAGCGAAAGATGCAAATACTATTGGATTCATTTTCTCTCTTTCTATAACCTTAACCGGTACTTCTTCGCCCGTCTTAACTCGCTTGGTTACTGATCTGAGAATTAGCAGATCAGATATTGGACGACTAGTTATCGGTGCAGGACTGCATACAGACATGGTAACAATGCTTCTAATTTCCTTGTCTTTGGTTTTTCATCCTTATAAATCAAAGCAAATTGATCAATTGAAACTTAAAGCGGGAGTGCGTGTAGTTGTTGTATTGGTTGTTATCATAGTATTTCTCTCGACCGTATTACCAGTTTTCGTAAATTGGGTAAATGAGAGAAACCCAGTTGGGAAACCCATGAAAGGATCAGATCTTGTTCTATTTGTTGCTACCATGTTGATGTTATGTACTGCTGGACCTACAATGGTTGGTTATAGTCCTACCATGGCTTCGTTCTTGATCGGGTTAGCATTTCCTAGAAAAGGAAGATTGTCAAAGATGATGATCACTAAAATCAATCAAATTATGAACTACATTATGTATCCATTGCTTTTTATTTGGGTTGGTGCATTGGCTAGTTTTTCTGATGTGAAACCTGATGAGAAATTCGCATGGATCAAGTTACTATTTTTATTCGCTATCGTTACGATAGGGAAGGTGTTAGGAGCTCTTCTTGCTGCTCTGCTTTTGGGGTTTCCTTGGCATGTAGCAGTTGCGATTGGATTCTTTCTAAATGTTAAAGGCCATTTTCACATCTACGTCGCTGCTTACGCTCTCGGGGTAAGTCCTAACTCCTATCTAAATAATTCTATTCTGAATTCTGATTACGTTTTTCGGCCATGTTAACCGAGTCGATTGATCCTTCTATAATCCTACACTTCAAGTAGGAAAATCTCGTGACAACCGGAACCTACATTATGATGGTATTGCTGGCCATGCTCACCATTTCATTGATTCCATTAGTTGTAAAATTAATGGTAGAAGGAGCCTCCAGGAAAAGATCATTGTACCGACAAATGACCCTCCAACACCTAAATCCGTCAACTGAGCTGCGTATTCTATTAGGCATTCATGGACCTCAAAACATTCCGTCTATGATCAACATAATGGAAGTTTCAAGGGGAAATAAAGCAACAAGGATTGGAGTTTATGTTACGGATATGATAGAAATCAATGACTGTAATTCAACGATATGTGTTCCTTCTGAAGCGGATAGTAGTTTAGAGAATACAACAATGGCTGATGAATCAGTGGTGAGCATGAGAGAACAAATAACGAATGCAATCTTATCATACATAGAAGAGAGTGGTAAAGGAGTCAATGTACAACGATTACTTGCAATCTCGACATTTGCAAATATGCACACTGACTTATGCAATCTGGCTGAGGCAGTGCAGGCCTCGTTGCTTATCTTGCCATTTCACCGGAACCAAAGATCGGATGGAAAGATGGATAGAGTTCACCATGGGTTCAGATATGTCAACCGTAAGGTACATGATACTTTTGCTAGCTAGATATGTAGTACCGTTATTCACTATAGGCATTATTGCACAAACCACATTATATGATTACCTACATTTGTTAACAGTGCGATGCACTGGCAGCTGTATCCGTGTATATGCTATACAGTCACAGATCATCATTCAAACTCCAAAAGAAGATTTTTCAAGGCAATAATTTCCTTAACATTACCCATGCCACTCATGAACCGGCGCTACAGCCTTAGTTTTTCTGTTGAGAATATTCGCAATGCATATCACAACCGGATTCGGAACCATCAGAATTGTGACACTTAGACGACATTACTATCTACAACACAGGCTTCAACCCATCCCCCACAATCCATTGTGTCTGCGGCACTTGTTAGTTAGTTGCCAGCTCGCACAACACGTTCTAAGTTCTGACAAAATTCCAGGGTTTTATTCAAACTTACGTTGGGATATCTTAATGTGCATAACAGGTTCTTCGACAAGCCCCGTGTTCAGTAGGAGTACTAGTGGACAGAGGTCTTGGAAATATTCATAAAAGATCAGCGCCAACCTCGCGTATAGAAATTGCAGTTGTTTTCATCGGAGGAAAAGATGATAGAGAAGCATTACACTATGCATCACGCATAGCACAACATCCTTATATCAATCTAACAGCTGTTAGATTTTTAGAAGAAACAAATACAGAGAAATCATCAACAAAAAAACATAGAAAAAAATTACGTTCAGTGACAAAAATGGAAGAGGAAGAAAGAAAACTTGATGATGAATGTTTTACTGAATTTTATGAAAAATCAATGTCACAGGGGAAAATAGACTACCTTGAAAAGCATGTTATTGATGCGAAAGGTACAGTCTCGACATTGAAATCACTAGAAGAACATTATGCTTTGTTTATTGTAGGAAGAGGAGGTAGAGTTAATTCAATATTAACTGCTGGGATGAGTAGTTGGGAAGAGTGTCCTGATTTGGGTCCAATTGGAGAAATTCTTGCTGATTCTGATTTTTCTCTTACGGCTTCTGTTTTGGTTATTCAGCAACATTGTTTAGATGGACTTGAAAACGAATTTACAGTCATGTCAATCTGAAAGGTTCATTTTTCCTTTTATCTTTTTGAATAGTTGATAAATTGATTACTTAGTTTCTGACCAAAAGATAATGATTGATGGACACAACAAAGTATATTCATAAAATTGTCTCAAAAGATACAATGAAATCATTAGCTTTAGCTCAATCGTTGATTAAGCAACTCTAGTATGTTAGTATATATCTAACCAGTTTACCTATTCAGGTGTTATCTACTACTCCCTCCATCCCAAGAAAAATAATACTCTCACTTTTTCAATTTAACCTATTTTCCGGCAAAAATAAAAATACCTGCAAAAAAATTCCGCAAACACACATATATTACCTAGAACATCTAACGTAACACGTGCTTGACAGAAAAGGGATGTAGTCTCTACTCTTAAACAATCATACTACCGGTGTGTAAAAAAGTAGCTATAAGGTTTACAGATACTGGAGTTAAGTATCACCTTTTCGAACAGCTTTCCCATTTGCATCAACATTGGAAAACTGAACAGTGTGATCAGGAATCTCTATGTATACCACTTCCTTGTCATAGAGAAGATCCCAAAGACCAGACATAGGCGCATAAAAAGTTATCCCTTGTCCCGCAACCCCTTTTTTTGGCAGCAGATGGTAAAGGGCAAGGAGCGCCTAAGCTAGTAAGCTAGTGGGAAATCACCAACACCAGCAATATGCACCTGGCAAATATGAACTTGAGTCAGTACATTTACTTGCCGGACAAAGTGCAAGCAAAACATGTAGGACAACGTCGGAAAAACAACAAGTACATAAATTTGTAACAGAGAAACAGGCCAACTTATATAGAAGTTTCTTCCCCCTTTTACATGATCCTCCCAGCCTCCTAGAGTACCTAACTTATCCACATAATTGGCATCCCACAAATTCATACTGGGATTTTTCTTTCAAGCTAAGCTTGGGGTTCAGATAGAATGTGTTAACAAGATTTATAAATGTTAATCTTCACATTTAACTGTCACCTTTTTCAGGATACAATAATAGAACTAATATTTACCGAATTAATCAATAAAGGCAAAAAAGAAAAACAGGTGAAAGATAGTCCACCCATATTAAATAAAAACTGTAAACGATAGAATGTGCACAAAGCAGCACACACCTAGATATAAGGCAGAAAGTCTAGAGCAGCAACTGCCCAGTAGGTAATAAAACTATGAAAAATGATAAGGATATAATGAATAAATAGAATGTTTTAACTTTCAGGGATACTCTTAATGGTCAATTAGACATCAATATGGAAACAATGATTCTTCCCTTCATAGTTCTGTACATTCCAGACAACAGTAGAACGAAATCAAGTCCACTGATCAACTTCCACAATTATCACCCCTTGTAAGAAATCTAATTCAGATTTAAGATTCAACAGAAGAGAGATCAAGGACAACCAAGCTCAAATCTCCTACAGGCATTTTCTAGTACACTAAACTTTTGTAAACTTCTTTGTTCATTTTCTGTGTCTTTCACATGAGATGTAAGTAGTAAGCTGAATATCTTAGAATAGGAGACCCACACTCCTTTTTACCTTTAGCATATATAAAAAAATTATCTTTTTATTTCTTAATTCACATTAAGCAGATCTTTACAGGTTTGTAGAATATGAACAAAATTATAAACTAGATGAGAAATAGTTTGTGTGTGTGGGTGTACTTGTGTGTACAACCATAAGCAAAATTTTAATCAGAAGTATGTTATATCAATCAGATATTCTCATACTAACAGAATAAACAACAGAACAAACACAATATAATACGGTATTATATATGATAAAGCAACAAACAAGGGATGTTTGCCATTAAATGCACCAATTAATTATATTGAGATTTGAGGAAGTCAAGGTAATCAGGCTAAAATAAGTACCTTGGTTCCTTTCTTGATATTACAACCTCCGACATAACCATATGAAATTATGTCCCAATTGCATTTTTTGTCCATGTGCACTCTTTCTGGAGGAGTAACATCTTCCAAACGATCTACCAGCACAAACGGATTGCAGCTCACCATGACAAAGGATGAAATTGCACAACTGATATGAATCTTGCCGGATTGTGAACTTCAGGTTTGGCCTACCTGTAATCATAGACAGGATATGAAACATGATGGACAAGCAGCTTTCTATGAGTTTACTGTTCCATTTTTCTTTTATTTTCTTTTGTCAAGCCCCTTGAATTTGGAATTGGCTAACACTATCGTGAAATGTTATACAACAGACAAATGAATTATACTGTTCTGCTTTGCTATATCCGTATAAGATAAACTTACCTCCCGCCGATGAAACCAGATCAGTAAAACAGTTTTGCTCCACCATAGATTTCAATCCAGAAACGATGCTTGAGGCGCTGCTTGGTTTTTCTAAGATTTTTACATCTTTGAATTTGTCCAGACGTGTAAGCATCCCTATAACCTTTGGAAAGCCGCGAACTTGTAATATATCAAGGAACTCAAATGTTTCCAGTAATAACAAAAGCATTTTCCAGTATAAGAAAACTCTCGTAACTAGCTTCTGAAAAAAATGAAAATACTTCCATCAACAAACGCAAAAAACAAGAAAAACATATTGTTACATCTATTGGCAGACAGACTAACTTTCTTTCCGATATGAACAACAGCTGAGATTTGTGTAACAATGATACAGGTACATGAATTAATGTCAGATATTGGGAAGAGGTGTCTGTCATGGTCAGCTATAAAACAAAATGCGGCCAAGGTTGTACATATACACATTTACTTGTTTCAGTAAAAATGTGATTAGTTTCTAGTTACAGATGCATGCAAGATCTTAAAATAGATTCACAGAATAGTATAGGTATTCAAACAGAGTTACAGTGAGTACAAGAACACACATCTACAATTAGTATGTATAAGTACCCGCAAGTGTTTGACACAAGTGTACATGTGGGTATTGACAAGGGGCAAATGGGGTGCCATTATCTAGAGCTAAAGGTACACTGAAAAAAGAAAGTAACGCTTCTGGCAAATAACATGTAACACTTTGATGGTATTTGCAAAAACTAAATTACGATCTGAAATAAATTGGCATCTTACGAAAGGAATGTGTAACATACAACCGAATAGGCAAGATAAGATTGGGATGCTCGAGGAGTGTGAATAAAATAATTGAAAAAGCTCAATAACCTCTTAATCAAGATGGATGGATTTCATATCAGCTAATGAGTTTGTTGCCAGGATACGCTCTTCATTGAGGCACTGTTTGTTTTACAAAACAACGAAGTGCGAGACATTGTTTTTTGTATGAAAGAAAACTAGAGCGTTAGGCATGGGAAGGTAGGTATGCAATCTGGATGTACTAACCTCAGTCGTTTATAAGGTGCAGTTCATTTTCATATCTTCAGAGATGTAAGAAAGATGTTTATCATGATAAACTTAATGCAACCAAAACAAACAAACCCAGACTTAACCACCGAAAAACAAACGGAAAAGGAACTTGAAATTCCACAGTAGATTGATAGCGAGAAAGGATTATTAACTTTTTAAGATTCCTAACTTGTAACGATTTTTGCAAAATTCAGGAAAAAATTATGAAAAATTATCAACGGAATGAACTCCAAAATTGTAACAGATGGTGAGCATGGGCGAACAGCGGTATTTAATGATTGATCTGTTATTCAAAATGATGTAACAGGTAGTAAGTACTACGAACCTAAAGACGTAAATATAGAATCCGACTGCAGCTATAACAGTGCTCTCAAAATCATCGTTAACAGACTGGAAAATAGTTAACTCATACAAAAACCTCATTCAGAAATCAGAACTCTACAAGAACTTACCATTTCAGACCCACGACGAGTTCCATCAATCAGTTATAATGCTACATCAGCATACTTTGCAGCATCAACCATCTCATTAACATCATTGGGGCTCTCCACAAACTGTAGTCGGCTTTGTTTACCTAACAAGAATATCCCAAACAAAACCATTACCATCTAGTTAAAAAAGGGCATAGGAAATGTAGATTGAGTCATTTCAAGACTATAAGAAAATTATAAATACCCGATACAATCATAATGGGGCCTCGAACCTCGTGTAGACTATGCTAAGTATACTGCTTTACTAGCGATTTAATCAACAGGGACTTCCCAACCTACAACACAAAATGCCCCAGCCACGGGAGGTTCAATCAGCTATTATTACCAAACCTAACCTAATTATCAAATTAACCATCAGCTAGCCTATAATATTACCTTGGGAGGTCCATGGACATGCGGAGCTGGTTCTCCAATAGCACGATCATTAATCGGGACATGAAGTCTGCATTGCTTCTTTTCAGTAGCTCGGGATTGTAATCTCTTCGCCTTATTTGACGAATTAGATGCAAATGCCTAAAATTGAAAAAGGAATATAAATAAATGTGAAGAAGGACCAGCTTGAAGAGATCTATGTGACTTATGAGATTGTTCTTGAGAACTACAAGGAACCGCCATTCTCACTTAAACCCTAGAAATTCAGAACAGAAGTTGAGAAATTAGAAGAATCACACCTTTTCTCTATGAAACTAAGGCAGTGGAAGAAGGGTTTTTGGTGGGGGAAAAATGGTGCTGGAGACTGGAGAGGGTTTATCACACATAAGAACCAATTATGTGCTTTGGTATTGGTTCCGTCTCTGAGCTAAGAAAAAATATAAAACTGGAACGGATTAAGATGTGATGTTGTCCTAATGTATCATCATGGGATCCAATCCATTAGAGAGCCCATGAACGGTGGTTTTCGTCTCGGCCCATACGTATCCGTTTAAGATCTTTACGTATAGGAGAAGTAGGAATTATTAGAGAATTTTATATTAGAGACCCGTTTAACCTCTAGTCCTACCTCAAAGCCCGGTTTAACTCCTAGTCCAAAAACTTGTTTTTGGTCAAAAATTCTAATACAGGATTCATCCATACGTGTGGTCAGAATCTTTTTTATTTGTAAATACCCATAATACCCTCTGTATATATATCAATAGTAGAAGCAAACAATGTTTCATTTTGTTCTAAATTTCTTCCTCAATATCTGTTTCGGGGAGTTCTGGCGATGGATATCGACCTTGATCATTCACAAATTTAATCTCAGATTTTTGTAATTGGTAAGTCGTTTTTACTCATTATTGATCTTAATATCAAATTTGTTTTTAGGTTTTTTTCATTTTTCTTCCATAGTTTCTAATTAGGGTTTTCTTCATTTTCTCAATCAAATCTCAAAATTTCTAGAGGAAGAGCAACTGAAGTCAAGAAATTTCCTCTCAGTTTCTCTGTCTTCTTCCACTTGACTCCAGCGGAGACTTCTTCTCTATTCAGTA
>JAJJMC010017794.1:3809657-3842893 GCA_023531435.1 Papaver californicum | reverse complement strand
ACTAACTTATTTTAATAGCAAAAGTTCATAGATAACACCAATTAGTTAAATCCTTATAAGAAAGAAATATTCATGTTGTGAGAGTGTGAGGCAGACAAAGGGGTTAGCGGGTTAGGATTTTTGAGTGGGGTTTGTGCGATACTTTGTAAACTTGTTTGATCATAGTTTAATTATTTCATTGTTTCGCAGTGGATGTAAATCATCTTAATCGAACCATTTAAATCTCTTGTGTTATATGTGCTTGTGTGATTAATTTTATTTTTGTTTCATATCTTAATTCCGTTTGAGACATTTATTATAACAATTAATTGTAAGGAGAAAAAGAAGTACAAAATTTACATGGTGTCAAAAATGATGCTAGACACGAGAACTGCAAAGAGACCCAAAATGGAACTAGATATAAGGAATATTATGTGAGATATTCTCCTATTTCTTCTCCAAGTCTTTCCATGTGTACATCTATACTATAAGATTTGCATTTCATATGTAACTTATCTTCAGTTGTAAAAATATTGATAATTAGGAAACATGATCAATGTAATTAATGTAAAATCAATCCTTGTAATAATCTCCCAATATAAATATATTGGCACTCACACACCATTAGAGTGTGGAGAGAATTATCAAACATCCATATGGTAACAGAAGGTTCAATCTAAACCACCAAAACTCAATCAATGAATATCTCAGCATCTTTTGCTACTCTTGCTCATCCTATCAATTTCCAAAACGTTGTTACAATCAAATTAACCTCTACCAACTATATGTTATGGCGTGCACAGTTTCTGTCTTTTCTTCGTGGCTATAAATTGATGAAGTTTGTTGATGGCACTTCAAAGTGCCATGCATCCCTCAATGCCGTCAAATCGCCTAACCTCGAGTATGAAGATTGGCAAGATCAGGATCAAGTCCTACTCGGTTGGATATTTTCCTCCCTGTCTGAATCAGTTTTAGCACATTTTGCTCGAAAAAAAAAATCTTATGATGCGTGGACAAAAATCAACAACTTATTTGCTTCCAAATATCAAGCCAGAATAATCTAATTGGAACATGATCTGCGTACAATTCGGAAAGGTAATCGGTCTATGGCAGAGCATTTACTTCATGCTCGGGGATTAGCTGATCAACTCCTAACTGCTGATCAAAAGGTTACTAATGCTCAATTTCAACAAATCATATTGTCTGTCTTAGACACTACTTATGATCCCATAGATACTACGTTTTCTTCCACTAGCAATAATTCTATTTTTTCTATGGAAGACTTCCAAGCTCATCTTCTTGCTTTTGAGATGCGTCTTGATGCCAACAATGCTTCCATAAATACCCAACATGTAGCAAATGTTGCCTCTAGCTCGTCTCATCGTGGTGGTCGGACTGGTGGTCGATTTAGTTTTAACTGATGTGGTGGTCGTAATGGTGGTCGCTCTAATTATTATCATAATCAGGGTCCCTGCCAACTTTGTGGAAGGCGTAATCATTCGGCTGAAATGTGTAACTATCGCTTCGATCTCAATTTTGAACCTCCTCCACCTCGACCAGCCCCACGAGAAAGTCATGTTTATATTGTTGCTCTAACTATCATGGTAGCAAATGGATCCTAGACAGCGGCGCTGCTACCCATGTAACTGGTGATCTTCAAAATTTGTATTTGCAGCATGAATATACTGGTCCCGATCAGGTTCATATTGGCAATTATGAGGCACTCCCGGTATCGAATATTAGTAAGGCTAAATTCTCTACTCCCACACATTCCTTTAACATGAATCACATATATCATGTGTCATCTATGCGTGCCAACCTACTGTCTGTTACTCAATTCTCTAATGAGAACGATGTATTCTTTGAATTTCACCTATTTTGGTTTGTTGTGAAGGACCGCCGCACGAAGAGGGTGGTACTTCAGGGACTACTTAAGGAAAGAATTTATCATTTTACAAGTGCGCATGTGATTCGGTTTCGTCTAGGGCGTCAACCTATTTCTCTTCTGGTTTAGTTTCCAATTTTTTGAATGATAATAAGTCCACTCTTAATATATATGGCATCAAAGATTAGGACACCTTATGTTCAAAAGAGTAGAAAAAATTATTAATGAATTTTCTCTTCCCATTATCAATAATAAAATTAACTGCTGCAATTCTTGTCATGTGAGCAAAAGTCGTAAGATTCCCTTTTCTGACAGTTTAAGTGTTTATACTGCTCCGTTACATCTAATTGTCATTGATCTTTATGGTGCATCTTCGGTTAAATCCCATGATGGGTTTCGTTATTATTTATTATTAATGGATGTCTTCATCCGTTTTACTTGGATTTTTACATTTTATAAAAAATGTGACACCTTTCAAGTGTTTGTCAGTTTCAAAACCAAAACCGAAAATCTTCTTGATGCCAAAATCAAAATCTTTTAATCGGATAATGGGACTGAATTTCATGCTTTTACACCCTATCTTGACTCCAACGGAATTTATCATCGTTTTTCTTGCCCGCATACAGCTGAACAAAATGGGTTAGCAGAACGTCATCATCGTCACATTGGCAAAACCGGTCGCTCATTATTATATCATGCTTCACTACCTCTTTCATATTGGTTCGATGCATTTTTAGACTATTTGCTACTTATTAAATCGTCTTCCAACTCCAGTTTTAAAAAAAAAATCTCCATATCATGTCTTATTTGGTATTGATCCTGATTATAGTATGTTACGAGTGTTCGGTTGTTTGTGTTATCCTCACCTGCGAGCTTACACTTTGAATAAATTGACTCCACGATCTCTACCTTGTGTTTTTTTGGTTATCACTCTGCCTACAAAGGTTAGTTGTGTCTTCACATTTCGTCTAATAAGTTATATATCTCTCATCATGTGCACTTTGTTGAGGATATCTTTCCAAATGCAGGAACCTATAACACCACTATTCCTAATGAAGGTTCTTTGAAATCAACCAATGTCCCGTTAGTACCCTCCTATCTTCCCATTACCATCAACTCCCCAGTTTCTACTCAACAACATACAATACCCCAAATAGACCAGAACCAAGTAATCCTAATTTTACACTACTTTCTTCACCCTCAACCTCTCAAAATACCATAAATTCCATTACTCATTATCTTGACTCTACAGCACCAAACCCATTCTTACCCAACACCACAAACTCCACTACTTCTTCTCCCGACCTTACACCACCACAACCACCATTATATATCACTACAGATTTCACTACTTCATCTCATGTACCTATCTCACCTCAATCACCTCTACCAATCATTAAAGATTACACTACTTCCTCTCATCTACCTAGCCCACCTCAATCACTCCTACCAATTATTGTACCTACACCATCAGTTGATTTACCTCAACCAAATCCATTACAGGGTAATCACTCCATGCAAACTCACGCGAAGTTAGGTATATTCAAACCCAAGGCTCTTACTGTTATTAATCATCCACTTGATTTGGCTATTGCTTCAGAACCTACGTGTTATACACAGGCAGTTAAAGTTAAAAAATGTCAAGAGGTCATGGATACACAATATAATGCTCTAATTAGGAATGATACTTGGTCCCTTGCACGACCCAAACCAGGCATTAATGTTGTCTGTTGTAAGTGGATTTTTTGGGTTAAACAACACGTAGATGAATCTATAGAGCGTTATAAGGCTTGTTTGGTTACTAAAGGATTTCATCAACATGAAGGAATTGACTGCACTGAAATATTCATCCCGGCAGTTAAGTTCTGCACCATCCGAACTATATTAACAATTGCTCAATCTTTCAACTGGCATATACGTCAGTTGGATGTTCAAGACGCATTTCTTCATGGAGTAATTCAAAAAGATATGAACATCCAATATCCGTCCGGATTTATCGACGAACAGAAGCCTAATTTTATGTGTCGTTTACACAAATCTTTGTATGACCTTAAACAGGCTCTACGGGCATGGTACAATCGTCTAAGCTCATTTCTCATTCAGTTGGGTTTTGTAATCTCTCGGGCAGATTGCTCTTTATTCATTATGAAGCTCAAGGATATGATATTATTTGTTGGTTCTGCAATAATGGAAAAAATAAACAGGAAAAAACTTTTAACGTTAGATAAATCACTACACTCTGATGTTGATGCACACACAAGGACAGAGCCACCTGCTCAGCAAATTGTCCTTAACACAATAGTTCTCGTGTACAAAGCAAGAAGAGGGGAAAAGAAGACATGATAGTAGCTATTTCTGGAGTAGTTTGAAATGATAAACTCGTTTTTCTTTTATAGCCAAAAGATGGAGAGAAATCAATGCGTTAATAAATGAGAATAAATTTTATAATTTAATTCCAAAATTAAGTAAGAAATTTAATTATGAAACGGTAATAAAACGGCCAAAAGATATTTTCTTTTATGATAAAAGTTATTCTCGCCGGGTCATATGCCCCCACATTTAAAACAAAATTTATTTTGGTTTAATGAAATATAGTCTGTTTAAAAAGGTAAGTCTTGGTTGGCCCGCAGCCTTTAGCTACGCCCGCACCCGCAAGCATTCCCGCAGCTTTTAGCTACGCCCGCACCCGCAAGCATTCCCACAGCACGTAAGCACCACAATCTCTGCAAGCTACACAAGCAGCAAGCGTGCGTGCTTCGGTGCGAAGCACCGCACATGTGTGAAAAGCAAGTGTGCACCAACTAGCCCATTGTCTTAGTCCTCCCCCAACCACAAAATAGTCTAAACCCCAAAGGGCCCACCCGTAGTAGCAATTTTTGTGGTAATAAAGGGAGGAAACATCTTTAGTCTAACCATTGTGGGACTAAAGGTTCATTCACATAAAAGTGAAAATGAGCTAGTGACTCTTAGTGACCCATAGGTCCTAAGATCCATTCCTACCAAGACCAAGACCAACTAGCCCACTAAGTTCGAACTAATATTAACAATCGGAATTTTTAGGTACACCATTATCTACCGATTCTGTTAATCGGTAGTTTAAGAAATTCCTAAACTGCCGATTCTAATAAGTAGCCCCAAATTGGAATTCGAAATTTTTTTAAAAATTTCAACATTCTGTACAAGCACAATCAGTAGTTTAAGAAATATAATAAATCATTTCATTGAATCGAACAGGCATACATCGCGTAACATTAAAGGAAATGAAATATAATAAATCAGTAGATTACACTTAAACACTAAAGCAAACATATTATTAAACCTTCAACGGGTCGTATGACACCCGGGACGACGTTCTTCACATCTTCGGAGAATAATCAACACAAAAGGATTGTATTCTTCCATCACCCTTAGGATCTCGAAATGAGGTTGGTACCTGAAATCTGAACGTTTCCATCTTCTCCATTCCTCCAGATATCTGGAAACAACTTCATCATCAGTTTCATTCTTAATTCTTCTTTCATTCACCTTAGCGGTTAAAGAAGAAAATTCTAGTACTTCCCTTGTGATTTCCATATATCAACAAAAAAGGCCTTCTCTGTTCCGGTTATTGGGGTTACCGGTTTTATTACAAAATTTAGCATGGATATGTTCTAACCATTCCATGCTCATTGAACCATTCATCCGACGTTCATGACCCCTTGCTGGATAATGTAATACTATGTTTCGACATAGGGATAAATCTTCCTCTACGGTAAAATTCTCTGCATTAAGCCTAAAATTTTCGTAAGCCATAATTATGAAAACAAGAGATTAGAACTTTTCTATGAAATGTAAGAGCTGTGGATTTGAAATGAGAATGAGAGATATATCTTCATTTGTTTATAGGTGTATCAGAATACAAATTATAGTCGTTGATCAACGGTAACATTTTGTACAAGCACAATCGGTAGTTTAAGAAATTCTTAAACTACCGATTATCATAAGTAGCCCCAAATTGGAATTCGATTTGTTAAAAAAAAATCATTATTTTGTCTTGGCATAATCGGTAGTTTAAGAAATTCTTAAACTACCGATTATCATAAGTCGCCCCAAATTGGAAATCGATTTTTTAAAAAATTTCATCATTTTGTCTTGGAACAATCGGTAGTTTAAGAAATTCTTAAACTATCGATTATCATAAGTCGCACCAAATTGGAAATCGAATTTTTTTAAAAAATTTCATCATTTTGTCTTGGCACAATCGGTAGTTTAAAAAATTCTTAAACTACCGATTATCATAAGTCGCCCCAAATTGGAAATCGATTTTTTTTTTAAATTTCATCATTTTGTCTTGGCACAATCGGTAGCTTAAAAATTTCTTAAACTACCGATTATCATAAGTAGCCCCAAATTGGAAATCGAATTTTTTTAAAAAAATTCATCATTTTGTCTTGGCACAATCGGTAGTTTGAGAAATTCTTAAACTACCGATTATCATAAGTAGCCCTTGGAATTATAATTTTTTTAAAACATTTCAATATTTTCTCTTGGCTCAATCGGTAGTTTAAGAAATTCTTAACTACCGATTGTTATACAAAAAGTGGCCAGGAACAGACAGTTTCTTGGGTAAATGCAATCGGTAGATAATTATCTACTGATTGTGTTACGCTTACTCAATCGGTAGTTTGTCATCTACCGATTGTTGTTGAATGTACACAATCGGTAGTTTGTTCAAACCCGTTAACTACCGATTATAATGTAAAATTTGAAGAATAACTTGTTAAAAATAAATCGATTGCAAATCAATTGATAACTCAAAAAAAAAAAACATAAAATCTTTTTCAAATGTTAGACATTAAAACCAGTAATGTTAAACACTATAGTAATATCCATCAAGTTAACAACCACAATCTAATTTCTAACTCTTTTGGTTTTGGTACGAGGAGCACGAGCAACAGGGGAATTGGCTTCAGGGACATTTGCTTCAGGAGCAGCACTCGTTGATCCGCGAGATCGTTTACTGTGCTTTGATGTTAACCTCTTCGAGATGGTCGCAGATTTCTCTCCAAACTTGATAGCATGGTCTTCATTATTGATGTTGTTAATGAGGTCTTTATGCTCTCTTATCATCGTCTCAACTGATGCTCCTGCATTGATGCACCCTGCTATCTTGTTCGACAAAAATGCAAACCTTTTTTTTCAGTTTTTAGGCAATAACAATCAAACGATTATTATCTATAATATTGACCCATAATACGAAAAATCAAAAGGAAATAACATTACGTACCAGCCTTTCATAGACCGATGGTTTGTCTTTGATGATGCACCTATATTCGGGCACCCTGGTGCTCTTTACTTTATCTTCACGGATCACGTGAAGATGAGAATGCTCCCGGTACCATACCATATAGACTGAATTTGCTTCATCGGCTCGGGTGACTGGTCTCCCCGTGTTGATCATAGATTGCATCTGGTTGTCCCAATGTTCAACCGATGGGTTACCAGTGTAAACAATTGTGATTGAGTCCTTACCACAAACACAATTCACCATGTCCAGATCGAACCTGCCACTGAAACGACTCCAAGGTTCTTATTGGACAAAATCAAGTTGACGCATCACCCTTGTGGCATTGTACATTACATATCCAGTTGGATGCCACAAGGGTCCATAGTAGAACGCCAACTCAGACCTTCCCGCTAGATGACCACTAGCTCGGTCTTCCCTGTAAGGATCAAAGCATACATCCTTGGACGAAATGGAGTCTAGTTTCCTCCTCCAAGAAATTATCTCCTACTCCTTGAACCTTGAATGGTTGCCCTCAAAGATGTATTTTGTTCCTCGGGATGTGCCTTTCTCCCATGTCGGGTTCTCTCTGGCCAACTCGAGGGACGGGAAGTGATCATAGATCCATGTCTAGTGTACATATTAAAACAAGTATCAGAAAATTGATTCTTAAAAAGAAGAAAAAATAAATAACAATCAAACCATCAATGGAGTTACTAAAATACTTGTAATAAGCTCACGTTCCCAGCTATTTGGCTAGTCGCCTCCCTGGATGCCTTTCTCATCTATTCCATCAAGAACGTAAGACATGTCGTGCCCCACGAATAGTCTTGAACTTTGTGGATGGGATCCAAAAGTTGTAGCAAGTTGGCGTCGACCCAGTTGCCACTAGCATTGGGGAAAATTACGCATCCCAAAACACATAGAAGATATGCAGTGGCTGCAGCTCTGACCTGGTCATCGTTAAACTCTGGGTTGAATTTTTCTTTATCCAAGGTGCCTTTGAACATGTTCATCAGTGCCACCATGATGAATTTCCTTGTTCTATAAGAAGCGCATCGACCGAACTCTACATTAGAAGTCGTTCGGTCCCAACCAAAGCACTTCTCAGTGTAAGCATAAAGTTGTTCCCATCTTAACTGCTTCACATAGTCAAACTTCACTGCCTTCCCATAGTCAGCGAGATCTAGAATCTTCACCACATCATCAGGGGTGATGGTCATCTCTCCCCATGACATGTGGAAGGTATCGGTCTCAGGATAATACCTCTTCATGAATGTCAACATCGACACCCGGTCGTGACGTAACATGGAATTCTCGGCAGCCGTAGATAGCCCCGAGTTCAGTATAATTTCCTTGAACCGTTGACAATCACCTTCCAACGGCCAATCGTTCATCTTTATTGGTGCGGCCGTAGGTTTCAGTAGACTGACCGCATTAGAATGGTCCTAATATACACGACAAATTAAAAAACAATTAGAATAATAATTAACACTTCTACGAATAAAAAGACAATATGTTAATAATGGTGTTTTATAATTATTACCTCACTAGAATAGATTTCTTTGGCCCAAGAATCCTTGTACCCAAACAATAGATCTCCTCCATCTCTTGGGAGGCCAGGTATTTGACCTTGTTGTAGACCCTTCATCTTCAAAGAGTCGGGGACCTTGTGTCCTCCTTTCTTCCTGGCTTTTTTCTTTGTATCACTTTCTTCTTCTTCTTGGGTACTAGTTGGTCCACCTTCTTTGAAGTATTGAGCTTGTGAAGAACTTGGTCCTCCTTCTTCGTATTGGCTGTCGCTCCTTTGTCTTCTTGCACTAGAGGTAACCTTCTTCCCCCCTTCACGACGAGGCCCCGATAGAATTGTATCGTGGGCTTGCTTTGATCGCCTTTCCCTTCTTTGATACAAGATAAATAATAATTATTTCAGTACATAATCGGTAGACAAAGTAAATTGAACTCAACATATTGTTAACAATCGATAGTCAAAAAATAACTTAACTACCGATTGTGTATAATCGGTAGTATAAAAAACAACTAAACTACCGATTGTGCACAATTGGTAGCTCGGGCTCTACATTAACTACCGATTTTGTATAAAAAAAAGGAAAAAAAAAGTCTATGGGAACACGTACAATCGGTAGTTATATACAAAATTTAACTACCGATTATGTGTAAACTTGGAAACAGGAATATAATCGGTAGTTAAGGTGTAAAAATAACTACCGATTGTGATCGATGTTTTTGAGTAGAACTAACTAGCACAATCGAAAGTTATACAAGTTCAAATATGTTCATAGCAAATAAAAGATTGTTGGATTAGCTAAGAAACTCATGATTCATTGTTCATGGATAAGGATGCAAATAGATGTTCATGCTTTAGATGAGGAAATTGTTCATGTTTTGAGATTAAGCTGTATCTGCTCATGGATAAGAATTCATATTCAGGTAGTAATTCTGTGAGCTACAATAGTATGTTAATATGCATATTCGAGGTAAGGTTGATAATGATCATGTATTCAGAATGCTTGGAGCTGAGAATAACATTTTGTTATTCATGTATTTACTTTAAGGCTTTTGAAGTATCATATACTTTCAGCTAGAGTTGGTGATACTTAGCTTTTTGGAGATAAAGCAACAGTTCCAGCAACTTGGTTATGGACTTGACTTGTTATAGCTCTTTGTCTTTTTGCAGGTGGATCAGAATTCAATATTTGAAGTGTCTATCCTGGATCAATACCAGTAAGTGAGTATGCTACACCGATTTCAGTTATAGAAGTACAAGAAAGCATTGAAAGATAGTATGAGATTGAGATTGAATTGCACTTAGCTTTGTGTGTAGATAATATCCTTGAGGTTATTCACAGCTCAAGTATGAAAAAGATAAATGATTGAATCACATGTATTTGCAGATAAAAGTTGCATACTAGGCATCAACATTGAGGCTTAATAAGTTCCATTCATGTATAAATATCATAAGCTGAGTTTAAGTGAAAATTAGGATACATATATCTTCTTGTGTTGTATAAAATTTAATAGCAGTTGATAGAGTTACAAAACAATTACTCTATCAATATATTTCATGCATAGGTGATTATGTGAGTTAACTCTGACTTAAAGGTTTTAGACCAAATATTGCATAACAAATTTAAAAGCTAATAGAGCTAAATTAAGAGTTCATGAAATTAGCTTAAAAAACTGATTTTGGATGCATATTTATAAGTTATATCAGTTCTCACTGGATAAATGAAAGGTATCTAAAATTTAGATTAAAGAAGCACAATTAAGATTATGCTTAAGATGCACAATTCAGATATATATGAGAGACAATTGTAAGTTTCGAGTTATGGAATTGCATTTATCTACTTCAAGTTAAACTGTCAGCAAGCTAATGAGGTAAGAAATAGTCACAAACATATGAAGTTGTAGAATTATAGTTGTTAAATGGCATAGAAAGTGCTTTTCTAAGGATAAACGCAATCTAGTTGAGTTGTATGACAGATTAAAGAAGCTTTAAAAGCTCTAGGATTAGACTTAACAGTTCACTCAAGAGTTATGTTTCAATAGTTAAATGTAAGCATGAAATTTGAGGTATGTTCAGGAAAAATTAAAACTGTAATGTTACAGAATATGCCGCAAGATACATTTATCAGGCTCTTAACGAGGTCATTTGAGTTTAACACATTCAGTGTTACATTATACAGATGTATTAGAATCATGCTTGACAGAGTGAAGCTCAAAAGCTCAAAAAGATTTCAGTTAGAGATAGACACTATGGGTCAGCTATAACTTTTAAGCAAGATTTTAGTTTAAACATGTTAAGTCATGCTTATCACATATTAAGACAACTTAATTTTTCCCTAGCATTCTAGCAGGATTTCATTGCAAACATGCGAGAATAAGCTATACTTTTAGGCAGTAAAGAGAGTTCATGATTTAATCATTCACAGATGACAATTAAAAATCATGCTTAAGCTAAAGCCACTGTTCAAGGTGTAAAATGGATATAACAATCAAATAATTGAAAAATATAGTGAACACTTATCTTTTTTGAGTTTGAGTTTAAGTGTATAAGGACCACTTATCTGCTCCTAAAATTTATAAGCATATTTGTGCAGCGAGAAATGATGATTGCGAAGCTGGATTAGAACTGCGAGAGTTGATCTGCGGAGTCAAAGCTTGCGGAGCATTAATTGTGATGTTAATTTAGGCTACGGGATTGAAGCTTGTAGAGCGTGAAATAAACTTCGGATTGAAGCTGCTGAACTGGAGCTTGCTGAGCGGGAATTGACTTGCGGAATTTAAGCAACAGAACTAAGGCTTGTGGAGTGTGAATGAAGCTTCGGAATTTAAGCTACAGAAGCCTGCGTATCAGTTGTCTGCACCATTTTGATTTTCTATGCGGGAGATTTTTAATTGCGTACACTTCTCCGTTCTGATGATATAACTCACTGATCGCAAATGTTTACTTGTTATGATGGTTTTGTTGTATGCTGGATGGGAGTTAAATCTTTTATTTCCATCAAACCAAGTATTAAAACCTTTTGAATTGCTATCTAATCAGTCAATTCTTCTGAAACCTTAGAAGTATTGATTCTGATCCTGAGATTGATCATCACTATCAATTTTAATCATTCAAAACTTGATTTCACCGCCAATCCATTCAATTCCCTCGGTATTCATCTCTAATTTCAATTCTTGAACTCCAATTTCGAAAACCTAATTTCATCTCAGCATTGGGGAAGAACATTGAAACCCTAATTTTCTAATTCGAGCAATCTTCAACCTTATTTTCTAATTCTCATCAAACCCTTTTTTTCTCTATTCATCACTAGCTTAATACTCGATTCAATTCCATATAAACTCAAAATCAGTTGAAATCCTAATTTTTTATTTCAATCCCGAAACCCTAGCTCTTTGATTTCTTCTCAAATTAAAAACTTCTTCTCTTAATCAATCAACATCAATAACGTCTTCACAACAATCCTTGATCTTTTCCTATTTCTCTTGACTCAAGTCTCACTTTAACCTCTTAATTTTTCTTCGCAGGTGAAGAATAGGGGAAGGAGAGGAGGAGATGAGAAAGAATAGAAGAAAAAGAGAAAGAAAGAAAAGAAAAGAGAAGATTTCCCTTTCCGACAAAAAGAAGGTTCATGATAAGAGAATGAACCTGATCCCTTCGGTTTCAGGTAGGATAAATCCTTTAAACTCCCCTCCTTCTAGTGCCAAATTGTGATTACCAAAAATCCAGCAACACAACCACATGAATCAGATGATAAATCAACAAACAAAAAAGCAATGAAAAGAAAAAGATACAATGCAAGAAATTAAAAGAAGAATCAACACAAGAGAAATTTAACGTGGTTCGACAACGGAGTGTCTACATCCACGGATAATAAAGGTTTGGGTGTTTTTATTGATGATTGAGTGTTACAGAAGGATGCAGTTCTATATGCTTCAAGAAAAATTGGGGAAAAAAAGAGTCCCCCTCTTCTATCCTGGTTTTTTGCTTATAAAGGAAAGTAAAAAATTTGTGTTATCCTTATCTTCATAGTTTTAGTAAGCTGCATGTTTCAACATCAAATTTTGCCACGTGTCGATGGAGGTCCGCCACGTGTCGATAGTGATCTGCCATGTGTCAATGTTGATTTTATCCTTGAATGACCTTAGTCTAACTTTGGTGCAGAACAGGCTTGGTGAGGGACATGCGTGGTGAACATGCTGGTGCGGAATGAGCAGGTGCGGGATGAGCTGGTGAGGGACGAGCTGGTGCGAGACGAGTTTGTGAGGGAAAAACTGGTGCGGGACAAGTAGGTAAGGACAAGTTAGTGCGGGTGAGGGACAAGCTGGTGCAGACAAGTTGTGATTGTGGACTTGAATTATAGTTTGTGCTGCGGTCCAACTAATAATAAATAGTGACATTTTTGTATCTTAGAGTTGTTTCTGTGCATGTCGCTGCAGAATCGCATCCTGCTTCGGCTCTTAATCGCTTTCCACGTGTTGAGGTAGATTTATTGACTCACAATCTAACACTAACTATAATCCAATTTTAATCACCAACTAATTTAACTAATATTTGAATTAATTAACACTAGTTAAATATATTAATTAATAATATAAATAATTGGATAAATATGTTTTGTTTTATTTATTTTTTTCATAATAATTTTAATTTAATTTTTAATGATAGGTCCAAAATAATTTGGATAGATCTAAAATTAACCAGGTTTTTAATGCAGTTTGCGATACCATTTAGAATTAGAATCATGTTGTAGATGAGGTCGAGGGAGGGAGATACTAATAGTAGATCTCATCTGCACTTCTGCAGAGATCCACTTCCTTAGTCCTTAACTTCTTGGTTCCTTCTTTGACAGCTAATGCGAAAAAAACTTTAAGTTTGTATAAAAAAATAAAAAAAGAAATAAAAGAAAAGTAAATGATCTTAGTATCACTGATCATTAGTTGGTGCACTGATATTATTTTTCACATGCATGCTTATCCTCTCCTATAACTAAGTTCCAAAATTGCTGAATCCAAAATAACCATTAATTCTTCCAAGAAACAGCTGTGAATCCAAAATAACCATTCTTTAAGTTACGTTTCTGAAATTTTCTAATCAGCACTACTCTGGCGTGTTGTTATTAAGTCAAACATTGAATATATACTAGTAAAATAAAACACAATGATATTCAATTCAGTACATTTCTTGTTATTGATCTAAAATGGATACCAAAACGAGAAACTATCTTCTATATAGATCACAAGTTTAATCCATCCCTAAATTTAAATCTTAATCATCATATATCAATTCATGGTATCTAGGAGGAGCTCCCAAGTTTCTTTGTTTCTCTTCGCAATACTTGCTACTTTGTCTTCCCATGTAGGTGAGTAAGAATCAAGAATTCATGGATGGCCTATACTTGCTTTCTTCTTCTTCTTCTTTAGGGATTAATGAGTTGTGTTTATATGCAGAGAGGGTATCAGCTGCTAATTGGGTTTGTCCGGCTGGTGAACTTGAACGCATTCTCCCTGATGTATGTCCAACATGTGTGAGCTGCACAGATTGGTGCGCCAGTCAAGGCAGACCTCTAGTCACTAAAGAAGAATGCGTAGACAAAGAAACGCAACCTAAAGTGATTTGGCATTACTGTGTTTGTTGTTGTGGAGGACCCCCAGCATCACCACCACCTCCTCCTCCATCTCCACCGCCACCTCAGCCAAGAGATCCACGAGATTTATGCTTTGCCAGTGAGATTTCTTTATCGAGTGCAACGATCAGTTGCGTCCCTAATAATTGTCCAGTGTGTAGTTGTGGTCCAGGTGTAGTTCCAACAGAAATTAGCTGTGTTAATGATTACTGCAACTGTTGTTGCCCTTAGATCGAGTACTGTTTCCTGGTTCATTATCAATCACAGCAGCACAATGAATAATATTTCTAATGAAACTAGCTATATCGTTGCATCCAATGTAATGTGATATTGAGTTATCTTTATTCGTTTAATGAACTAAGAAGCATGTATTTTGTTCTTCTTTAAATTGGCTTGTCGGCCTATTTTTAAATTCTAAACCTGTACACAGATTCTAAGACGATATATCATTCCGAACCCATATATTAACTGCAACAATTTTGATCGGAAGTCCGTTGCCGGTTGCCCATCACAGCCAGCTGTTCCCACCGCCTCCCTATTCCCTAATTTGGCATCTGTACTTCAACCGCATATATTTTATATTCCTAAAGAACAATCTAGTAGTGCGAAACTGCAAATGTTGGGCAATGCTTAAACCCTTTAGAAAATGGATTATCAAGTAGTATCATATTTTTTTCCCGTTGACTCTGCATTCGGCAACTGAATTTGATCACCCCCAAATGAGATGTCAATGGCTTGCTCACGTCTCATTCACGGTTTTAGACTAAGTAGACACTGAGTCGGATGATCCAACTCAGCAGACAATATTCATAAGAAATAATATACAAGATATAAATCATGTGTACGTAATAATCTCGTGACTAAATTTTGTTCATTGTAAATCAGGTGACGAGAATAGCAGAAATGTCACATTAGCGCTTTAGAAAATGCTAATAATATCTAGAATTTATTTTTTTTTCACAAATGAATATATTTTCGAGAGATCAACTAATTCTAATTTCAAAAACTTCACATATAACCCAATCCAAAAGATGTTATAAGGTTATTAAATTCGATGGGAGTTACGGATCCAGTGAATTCAATGACAAACATTATAGTGGCTAACCCAAGTTGGTTTAGTGCCAATACATAATGCGGCTCAGGCGGTGTAAATAGAGTGTAAATAAATGAGGAAATAAATAAGGAAAAGGAATCTGTGTGTATGAGAATTACCGTTGAAGACGAAACAGCCCTGAAGAAAAGAATCCCTAGTTTTTTCCCTCTAAAGAAAAAACCCCAAAAATCTTCAATCTTTATACCTTGCGGATTTCAAAGGTACTATCTTTTTTCTCTTGATCTTGATTTGATACTTTATCTGATTAAGTAAATGATTTGGATACTTTATTATTAAGATTCAATTGAATCATGAAAACCTTAGAACCAGATTCATGGTTTTGTAAGTTCTTCCAATTTTAGAGTTTAATTTGATAGTGATTGAGCTTTACAATAGTTGATTTAAGTCTTTGAATCTGAAAAACACCCAATTCTACTGCATCAAAATTAGGTTAATCAGATTAATCTTAGCTATACTGCTTGTGTTATAATCGAATGTATATACTCAGTGGCGGATCCAGGAAGACACTAGAATGGAGGGGGAGGGTTATGCTGTATCTATGTATCTAGGAGTGATGGAGACTGGAGTACTAGGTTTTTAGTTCTAATTTGATCTATCAGTGTTTATATGGAGAATGAAAACATACTGATACTACTTGTTACTTACTAATCGAAACAACAGCTTTTTTTAGTTGTTTAAATTTTCTATAAGCTAGTATTAGAATTCGTACATGCAGTGAGGAAAAAACAAGATCATGTTGTCTCTTTGTCAATGGATTTCGATTTAATGTTTTAAGACTTATATTTGTGGTAATGTTTTCAATTTTTGTTATAACCCTACTGATCTTGTTACGTTTCAAATTTCGGTTCTACCAATATCTAATTTGTAGAAGACCGGTTTAAATTTTAAGGTTTACCCATGTCGGAAGAGGAGAACGCTATTTACCCGGTTATAGATCCATCAGTATTTGATCTCATAGTTGTCGGGACAGGACTTCCTGAATCCATAATTGCAGCGGCCGCATCTGTTGCAGGAAAAACTGTCCTACATGTCGACTCCAACTCATTCTACGGAAGCCATTTCTCGTCTCTCTCGCTCGACGACTTCACCTCTTTTCTTCATGCTCAGAAAACCCAACCTGAAACCACTCTTCCGCACAGTTCGGTCGTCAATAGAAGCAGCGATGTCGATGGGGACAAAGATTATCTGATTATTGATCTGAAACCGAAGTCTCTTTACTCTGACATTGAAATATACTCCTTACCAGAAGAAGAAAGTGTTAAATCTTGTTCTAGAAAGTTCAACTTGGATCTTTCAGGACCTAGAGTTATGTTCTGTGCTGATTCGGTAGTGAACCTGTTGCTGAATTCAGGGGCGAACCATCATGTTGAGTTTAAGAGCATTGATGGTAGCTTAATTTATGGTGCAAATGGAGAGTTGTCCTCTGTTCCTGATTCAAGATCTGCGATTTTCAAAGACCGGAGTCTTGGATTGACGGAGAAGAATCAGTTGATGAGGTTTTTTAAGCTTGTTCAGGCGCATATCGAAGGATCAGCAGAGAATGCTGAAGACAATGATGGAAGTAGGAGGATAAAGGATGAGGATTTGGAGAGTCCATTCACCGAATTCTTGAATAAGCAGCGGTTGCCTCCAAAGATAAAATCGTACGTATAGCCTTGGATTTCTCTCTCTGAGTCTCTGTTGGGGGTTTCACATTCTGATCTTCATTGAATTTCATTAAAATTTATGTGTTAATGTACATTTTTTTAACAGTTCCTTGCACCTGATTGCCTTTTTTGATATTCTCTTCTTTTGAAACTAAATTTTGTCATTAATTTCATTTTAGTATTATTCTATATGCGATAGCAATGGCGGATTATGATCAGGAGAAACCAGAGTTTTGTAAGAACCTCCTCAAGACTAAAGATGGCATAGAAAGTTTAGCCCTCTTCCACTCCTCGGTTGGCAGGTCAGCTATACAGTTTTCTGATTAGATGTTCAATTTTTTCCTGCACGCGTTACTTTTACCTTACCATAAGTGTGTTGTTTAACATGTTCTTTGAGAAAAGTTATCTTTTCAAAAGCATCTAATTTGCCATGGTGTTTTAAGATATTTAACCTCTTCTGTTGTCAATGAACATCGGACACTCGTTTTAGGTTTACTAATGCACTTGGAGCAATGATTTATCCAATTTACGGCCAAGGCGAACTTCCACAAGCTTTTTGCCGCTCTGCAGCAGTTAAAGGTGCTCTTTATGTAAGGTTTTCTGACCCCCTATTTTCCAAATAGTATGTTGTGTGTAAAAGAGATTCTTCATTAAATTAATATAGTTTGACAATTTGGAGAACTGTTGCAGTCACGCTTCTGTCCTTTACCATGTCTTTCTTGGTGTCATTGTGTTCAAATTTGAACTAAAATCAAATATTCTTTGCACAGGTACTGCGTATGCCTGTAACGGCTTTGCTTTTGTCCAAGGTGAGACGAATATCGATTTCTTTTCAGCCAGATAGTTTGAATTTTATTATACTCTTTCGATATCGAGTGAAGGAGTATAAGCTTCTATAACTTGTATACATGTTCCTTAACTTTTTTATTGTCTAATATTAATGGACATCGTCTAGGGGCATGTATATGAACTCCCTTGAACTATGTAGGATAATGGAGACTGCAAAGGTGTTAGATTGGCATCAGGTCAGGAGATACTCAGTCAGCATCTGGTTATAAATCCTTCTGTTACTGGTCCATCACCACCACTCTTACCTCGAACTCCAAATTTGCCGGAAGAGTGTTCTGAAAGTGATGACAAACGTGAAGCCATAGAAAAGGTTGCCAGGGGAATATGCATCATAAGGGGTTCTATAAAGTCAGATTTATCGAACTTGCTGGTGATATTCCCTCCTAGATGTAAGCTTTTCTCCCTCTGGCTTTTATTCTTGTGCTGAAATGAAGTTAAATATTTACGTACATCTCTTTCCAGCTCTGTCTTCTGAGCAGGTGTCTTCAATTAGAGTTCTCCAGTTAGGTAGCGGTTTATCTGTTTGCCCGTCAGGCATGTAAGTATTACCTACCCCTGGAGATCAGTCTTCATTAGATTTTATTGTGACATTTCTATGTTTACAATTGAATTGCATTGTGTTGCTACAAAGGTTCGTGTTGTATCTTTCAACTTTATGTGATGATGTCATCCAAGGAAAGAAGTCACTACGTGCAGCTATGAATGCTCTCGTTGCACCTCCTCTTTCTGAAAATCCTGAAGATACCTCCTCCTTACAAAGTGAGAATGTAGGAGATGCCAAGCCTACTTTATTGTGGAATGCCACGTTCATTCAAGAGCTAGAAAAGGTAAACATCTTGCTGCTAAGGTTTTCTTTTCCGTACTGGGTTCTGCAGTTTACTGTTTGATCGCTCAACTTAATGCAAACAAGATTTTCTTGTCTAATACTAATTGTTGGCGTATCAGAGGCAATTGTTTTCTTCTATCCACTAGGACAGATCAGGATCTTACTATTCGTCAAGTTAATATACACTTACTAAGCTATGACTTTGTTTCTTATGTCATGCCATATATTGCCCTCATTGAAACTGTATTCTCCATACTTATACTCCGTCTACAATGTCAATGATACCCATGTTCATCGAACCCAGCAAGATGGTTTATGTGTCTGCATATAGCAGTTTAAGCTGATGGTTTTCCATGATATTTACTCTGTATACGGTTGGTCTATGAGTTAGCATGTGCTTATGAGCCAAGATGTCATCTCAGCTTTAAAATATGATGTGTTCTGGTGTCTTCCTAACTTTGATATTTCAATATTGCAGGCTTCATCAGGAGGAGCCATCACCTGTTGCCCCACGCCAGATGGGAATCTGGATTACAGGAATATCTTAGAATCAAGTGTGAAGGTATGTTGTCCTTACTATCTATTTGTATTCTTAATTCAACATATATGTATTGTTGGATAAGCTCTCTCTTTTGACATGGAGTATTTTGATTAAGTCCTTGATCCAGTCCCTCGTAGCTTTTCACCGCATTTCTGTTCTTTAGGTGTATGTATTTATGTAACATCAAACAATGTCAGCAATTAGAAATAGTAAAGTAGTAAGTGATAGACTTGTGCCAGATACATATCAGATATACTTCCTAGTTAATTTTTTATGCTCCCGCATTACATGTTCGCATTATGAAGTTAAGAAAAGTTCTCTCCACCTTCATGTGCTAATTCTTCTTCATCTTATTATGATTTTGATATTTTCAAAGGATACTATTGGATGTGGCTAACACTTAATTTTGGTGCATATGACAGTTGTTTCACCAGATTTATCAGGAGGAATTCTTCCCTGAAACTTCAGCATCTAAGGAAAATGAGGATCATGATGAGACTTAGCTGGATTTGAGCTTCAAGTATCGATTCCTGGCATCAATGGGCACGAAGGGCGGCGCCGCCGTCGTAAATGACCAAAGCTTCAGTTTAGGGTCCTAATACTTGATGCCTTGAAATTTTTTGCCATTGTATACCTCATTAGTTATTAGATACACTCCATTTACAGCCCCAGTTGTAAGGGTCTTATCCTATGGAGCCATACTAAAGGAACATTTAGCACACTTCTTCTGTTTAACCTGGTACACCTATTGCTGCATAGAAAATCATTAGATAATCTATCCCGAAGTGTTGCTATTTGAAATGATTTGTCACTAACTGATTCATCATCTTCTGACATAGCAGGTTCAAGACAACTGCAGTAATACTTATCCTTAATTGGTTATTGATATTTTTCTGGATTCCTCTGAAAGAGAATAATACTAGCAAATATGTGATGTTTGAAGATTTTAAGCTGCCAACAGAATCGAAGCTCACGGTATGATGCAGCTACCGTACATGACTGCTCAGTGGATTATCCGTTGAACACAGAAACTATGAGCGAATCCAAGTTATAAGTATTCATCTACATTTTTACACACAAATTGTTATCAATGGATGCAACTGCTGATCAGAGTCCTCTTCTATCTCATCCTGAGACTGCAAATGCAAATGGTAGACAAAGTTGTTATGTCAGAGGAGATTCCAGTTATGGGTATTATGCGGCAATTGTAATAAGTCTATGTTGTATTGGAATATTTGTTGCTGTCTTGGTCAAGCATCCATTCGAGCCGCTATGTTATATTGGGAAACTATACATTCCTGCCCGCGATAAGTCCTCGTCAAACGATACCCAATCCATCAACTTCGCAACTACTATATCCTTTGTTCTCACATTCTGGAACAATCACGACGACGTGAAGGTATACTATGACAACGTTAACCTGAGGTTCCACGTTAGTTCACCGAGTGGAAATGTTACTATACCCAAGTTTGATGTTGGGCATATCCGAACTGTTCAATATCCCCTGACAATAGAGACGTTTGGGGTACCTTGGGAGGATGCTAGAGTTGCCGTTTCAAGAGTGGTTTTTCGAGTCGATATGGATGCAAAGTTTAGGTTTGCTCATTTGCTTTCAGAGATTCTTCCCAAGTCGAAAGAATATGGGATGAAATTAGTTCCAGTAAATAAGTTTTTCTGATGGAATAAATTGAAAGTCTGTAAAATCTATATTAGCAATGAGTTTTGAACTCGAATCATTGGTAAAACATTCGACAATCTTATTACTCTTCTACTATAACCTCCTGAGTTTTGAACTCGAGTAAGTGGTAAAATATTTGACATTTTTACTATTCTACTGGAACCTGAGTTTTAAACTCGAATGACTCACTGATAAAACATTCGACAATTTTACTATTCTATTAAAATTGAAGTATTAAACTTGATTAATGGGTGATACATTAGACGATTTTACCATTCTACTTGAACAAATCAAATGAGTAGCTGCAAGCCTGCAATTAGCAATCAACCAACATGCATTTCAATCTCTATTTTTGGTGGGTTCTTGAAATTTGGTTCCATGTTATCTTAATTTTCAATTTTGATTAGAATAAGGATGAATCAAATTTAGGACATTAATGAACAAAATCTAATCCAAATACAAAAATATATTTTTTCTGAATTTGAGTGTTTTTTTTTTTACTCTAAACAATTTAAGATAAACTTAATAAAAAACAACAAGAAATTTAATGCCACAAACACAATCAATTTTAAGAGGATCTGTAAACATTCAGAAACCCTAGAAATAGGTATGATAACCTCTAAAACCTAATCCACCAACCAGAACTTATTACTTGTTCTGTTTGTATTCATTAGTACTAACTTTAATATCTTGTTAAAAATTTGTATCTACAGACATTAAATTCTCAAAGACAAGATCCAGAATCTCATTAAAAAAACCTGAAATTTTGAACATCTTACAGTAAATTGATTGAGTTGAATGTAAAAAGGGGTTTTCAGATTCAATTTTTTGAGGAGAGATCAAAATTGAAGATTCGGAGCTAAAAAAAAAAAGATCCAATTTTTATCCAAACCCATGTCTCTAAGCATCAAATTAGATCCAAAATTCCATCAAAAAGAAAATTGAGAAATGAGAGAATTATAATTATAAATTAAGAGGGACTCGTTAAAATTCTAAATTTCTAAAAATTTCATTAAGTATACAAAAATTTCATCTCTTTCCGGAAAATTTATTTCAATCTTCCGGAATTTCTTTTGTTTACACAGAATATATTTAATCTTCATCTTCATCTTCTTTCTTTTTTTTCTCTCATGTATTTACAGAGTTACAGACAGAACCATTGAATCCCCCACCAAAAAAGACCCTAAATTTTTATTTTTATTAGAAAGAAACAGAGGAAGAAGAAGAAGAGAATTCACCATAAAAATCAGGAACTCCAGAAGCAGCCCATAATCTTTCATTAAAAGCTTCTTGTAAATCATCAGGAATAAATGGAGTTCTACACAATGGACATGTCTTCTGATCATGATCCATCCAACGATCTAAACAGCTTCTATGAAATATATGTCTACAATTAGTCAATCTTCTTATCTCTTCTGAATTCTCAAAATCATATAAACATACAGCACAGCTCTCAGGCACATCAATCTTTTCACCATCACTTCCATCTTCAGCTTCATTAACTAAATCTTCAAATTTGATAACCGGAATCATTTCTCTGATCAAAACAGCTGAAACAGAGTGAAATTCAGTCTGACATTGATGATGTGAATGAGAATGATGATAATTATCTGATGATGACCAAGTAATGTCTGATTCAAGAAAATCACCTAAACCCATGAATTTAAATAACCATGATATGAATTTCCTTATAAAACCTAAGAATGATAGTGTATGTATTAGTAGTTTTGGGAAGAATAATTCTGTATATCCCACTGGAAAACCCATAATTCTTTTTTCTCAAAAAAACAGAGTGAAGAGAAACAGAGGAGGTTTTGAGGATTGAGAGATTGTGAGAAATGAGGGGGGTTTGGGAGGTATTTATTGAGGAAGAACACAGCTCATGAGTTAGACAAGTTTGTGCAGAGGAAGAGAGAGGGGATTTGGGATGTTGTTTGGAGATGGGAGTTGGCGTGTTTGTGTTGTGTTTATAGTGAGAGAAAAAGGAGAGTAGATGTCCGGAGCTTAATCTTTTTGAAAAAGAGAATGACTGCGAAGGGACGTACAAAGAGGGGATGCAGCAAGGAACCTGCTTCTAACTTTATGTGGTGCTGTATTTATACGTATGGAGTATACGTATACGTATACGTATGCATGAAGGTCATGGTATCCGAAAAGAATACGATAAGCCAAACACTCTTTCAGAAGTTATTTTTCTGACTTCAGAAAGCCTGTTTGGATACACATGCATAAGCAATTTTTCGATTTCTAAAAATTAAAAAGCAAAAAGTTAGTTTTGGTAAAAAAAATTCTGAACAGCTTCTAGAAGCAAAAAAATTGATTTTTTGTGAAATAAAATATTTTGTTTCTGATTTGTTCCTTCTGGTGTCCAAACGTGCTAACGACTTCTGGAAACAAAAAATTCAGAAATTAGTTTGGGAAAATAAATTCTAGATTAAAAAAATTAACTTTTTATGAAACAAATTATTTTTACTTCTGACTTCAGAGATTGACTTTTGCTTCTAGTATCCAAACGCGTTTAAAATTATGCTAATACGTCGTCTCCAGAAGCAAGTTATTTTTTATTTCCGAAATTTGATTTTCATATAACTTTTGATTTTAAACTTAATTAAATCGAAAAATCGATTTTCCTAAAAATGTCCGCTAATATCGAAAACAACTCGAAAATAGAACTTTTTAAAACTTGTTAACTATAAAATTTAACATATCTGAAATCAGAACTAAATTTTTTTTTTTTGCTTCATAAAACCGATGTGTTTTTACATATAAAAATTATTACGAAAATTTAAATTTTCAATTTAAGTCGAAAAACTTCTTCTTAGATGATATTCGAACGCTCTTTAAAAATGCTAATTAAAGTTGAAAATAGTTTGTAGATAGGACTGACCAAGACTTGTTATATTATCATCCGGATTTTTGCTCGCCTACTATTTTTGACAAATAAAAATAAGAATATACGTTGATCATCGAAATGGGTGTGGGGTTACTTTAATTGAGAATGCTTACAATAATTAAACAATTTTTTTTTCCTAAATATGCAACATTTTCTTCTTTTTCAAATGATCTTGAGAATGCTTTATTAGTGGAAATGATTATCTTCTATGGATATATTTGTTTCTTTTGGGTTGCTTACAAGTTTCACACGAAGATAATTAGAATAGGGAGATTACATTTTTAGTAAATGGAAAAACCACTTTGTTAGTGCAAGTGAAGATAAACACCACTACTGAATAGTGGAAGAGAAAATTTGCCATGCCATCTAAAATTTGTGGATTCATTGTATTTGATGTTTAACTTTCAAATGTATAACGCTTCTGTACTGCCGCGTTATTGTACAAAGAAATTCAATATGCAAGCGAGAAATATTATTGTACAGCCTCGAATAGTGGCACCACCTGCTTACGTGGGTTTTCGACTCGTGTCTTCGGCTTAAGATTCTTTTTTTTTTCTTTTCGGGTTAGTGTAGTGTTTTCTTAGTTTTCTCACTTTTTCATACTTTATTTGTGTATTTATTTTTACTTTTTATAAAAATTTGTTGCATGAATAAAAATTTTCCTTCTGATCAAAAACCAAAAAATTATTGTATTGCCTCGTTTCACAAGACTCGTTTCCGGTGGGTTAACTCCATTCCATGGAGTTGACGGAACCAAGAATTTTCCTTATAGATAGCAGGAGTTAAAAAATCAAAAATTCTACTATGACTGGGAATTTTCGTAAAAAAATCCAATAATTGTTTGGGAATCCTTGATATTATTGGAATAAAAAAGGTTTTAAATGGGCCATTTTTTTCTTTTAAACATAAATATTTTCAGGAAAATCCCTCGATTAACCAAATTTTAGTGCAAAAAAATTTCTTAAATTTTGTTCCAATATTCATAGTTTCATATGCATCATCAGATCACCCCGTCAAGTCAAATTCTCTTAGTGTGTTTAGATGCAAGAATTGCAAAAATTATGATTTTGAGGAATTTATAGTTCTATGAGATGTCAAATCCAAGGAATCAAGTAAATTCCTGTTATGTTTGGCAATTCAATGAGAAATCGTCTGATTTGTATAAATTTTATATTTAAAATTTCATGTGTCATTTGACAACTTGTTATCCCTTCATCCAGGTGACTAGCTTTCATGCCATGCTTATAATAATAATAATTATTATTATTAAAAATACAATAATTAATAATAATGATAATAATTAATAATAACATTAAACACTAAATACTAAATAATAATAATAATAATAATAATAATAATAATAATATATTGGGCTTAATCAATCTATTGGGCCTCGGCAGTTTAGTTTTGTTCTCAAATATAGGTTGCGTATACCTCTTTTTGAGACAGATAGCCAATGCTCAAGCTGTAACAGGTCTATGGATATTTTCGGAGATCATGCTTTGTACTGCGTCAGTGATGTTGGGCTCAAGTTTCGACACGACTTACTAAGGGATGTCTTTGCAGATATATGTTACAAAGCTGGGTCGCTACTAGAAAAGAGGTAGCGTTGGGCTTTTTGTCAGACAACGAAAGTTCACTCAGGCCTGCAGACATCCTCGTTTACAACTGGGAAAATTGACAAGATTTTTGTTTCGATGTCACCGGTGTTTCCTCTTTCACTAGTTCAACCACTCGCAACTTCCCACCAGGTCAGGCCATTTTTGCCGCAGTCACACGTAAACGTACTAAATACTTAGCCAAATGCTCTGCACATGGATACGGTTTTGGTGTCTTGGCTTTCTCGACCTTAGGATAACTTGGAGATGATACAGTTATCTTTTTGAAGAGATCAAAGAACTACCTTGCAAGTTAGATGTCAATAGGAAAGTTGGAGGTTCTCTTTTTCATTGATAAGGGCTTGCTATTCAAAAAGGTGTTGGATCCCACTTGTCGCTAGGTTACCCACCAACTTCTTGTAAACGCTACTTGTTTTTCTTATATAATAATAATAACAATAGGAATAATAATAGGAATAATAATAATGAAAATAAAAGTAAGAATAAAATATATAATAATAATCTAAAAAAAATGACACATTTAAGTAAATAATAATAATAATGAAAACAGAAAAAATGTATAACAAATAATAATAATATTGAAAACTAAAAGAAAAATATATAAGGGATTTTAGGGTTAAAAAAATTAGCCCATAAATCTCGCAACAAGTTTTGCTATAAATCTTAGAGGAAGAAATGGTACTCAGATTAAAGGGATTTTGTGGAATTATAAATTTTGAAAAAAATATAATTCCAAAAAATTTGGACGAACAAACGTATCATACGATAAATTCAATTATGAAAGTATCGGTTCCAAAGCTATAATGGTTCTGGTTTTATTTTAACATACAAAAATTAGATTAAGTAACCATGGGCCGATTCTGGCTAACACCTTAACAATGATTTTAAGCACGTTTATCAAATGCCTAGTCCGTAGTCTAACAGAACAAAATAAACTCAGCTAACAAGAAAATTCCCTAGCTATACCTATCTGATGAGCCATGAGTTCCTGTCTCCAAGACAATGCATTTTAATATCCTACTAATATTTTTCTTAAAAATCTTATAAAAATCTAAAGCCACCATTCAATTCATTGTGACCATACCAATTTAAAAGAAGATTAAAAGACCACCCTGATTGACTACACTAATCATCGTCTAGTTAGATGATTGACCTTAGAATTTTCTTGGATGGGTAATTCTGGCCGTTGGCTGTGAAGCTGAAATACAGTAAAACATGGAGTTCGTAATTAATTTAAAACCACGATTTTATATGGATTTCCAGAAAAGAAAAAAAAAAGAATAATAAATAAATCGGTTTCGAGAGGTTTCGAAGGATTTATCTACGTCACGCATCTTCTTTTGGTATAGGAAATTAAACCTAGTTTATTGATCAGCCAAATTATGGATTCTCGCCTTTTCACTCATTAGCAGTAGTAGTGGGGTGCAAAATAGCTCAATTATAAATTTTGTTATTGTCTTAAATCCATGAAAAAAGGGTCTAGCGTCTCTAGACTCTAGAAGTATGGAGAATTGATTCTTTAAAGGATAATCCTTAATCATACTAGTTGAGCATGCATGAACTATTTTGGTCCTGCAACTAAAAAATAAAATAGGATCATTATAAAATAATTGTCAAAATCTTTTATCCAACTATTTTTATTAATGATTAATATGTTTAATTTGTGTAAATTAATTATTATATTTGTAAAATTAATTGTTATTAATGAATAATCAAAACATTAAAAAAATTGAGAAATTTTGATTTTCTTTTATAAAATCATCAACCAAGAATCGGTGGATGTTCATGTCCTCGTAAGCCGATTCTATGTTGATATTCTTCATTGACGAAGAACATAAGGAATCGGTGTATACGAATGCTTATATCGACCGATTTTAAGAAATCACATTATAGAATCGGTCGATATTGACATTCAAATCAACCGATTGTTAAAAAAACCTCAAAAACGAAAGTTTTTTTCATAAACTATTGCCCAGAATCGGTGGATAAAGTTCCCTACATATGCCGATTCTAAAAAAATCAAATTCAAAAGTTTCTTCGGATTGTTTTTTGACCAGAATCGGTAGATAAGGTTCCCTACTTGTGCCGATTCTAAAAAAATCAAATTCAAAAGTTTCTTTGGATGACCTCGTAACTTGACATTTTTTGACTGTTTTGCTCATAACTTCTTCATCTGACGTTGGAATGACCTCATTCTTTTTGCGTGAAACTCGTATTTTTATTATCTATAATATAGAGTTAAGAATTCATTGATTTGGACAAGTTCCATTGATTGTCTTACTTCCATCCATCTTTGCATGTAGTATTACAAGACATCTTCATAAAGAGATGAAACCTTACCACTCTCATTTGACCGTATTTCGCCCAAAGCGTCTGTGAAGGAGTGAAGTGGAATAATTGGACTGATCTTGTGACTGATTCCGCGGCTTCTCTGAGATGTGGGTCTTGCCTTTGTAGTTGATGTCCCGAGGAGTGACGTTAAGGCATTGGACTACTCATATCCCTTACTCTGCTTTCTCAGGTTATCTTTCTGACCCTGAGGCATCTGATTCGCCATCACATCTGCTTAGGAGTGACGTCAAGTGGTGCGAGGTTCTCTTCATATGTTTAGGAGGGAGTCGAACCCTTGATAGATAGCCCAAGACCTCCCTTCCAAGTATGTAACACATCAAATGGAACTTGTCAGAATCTAGGAATTCTCAGATCTATCTTGTAAAGAATGAAAATACGAGTTCAACGCAAAAAGAATGATCATTCCGACGTCGGACGAATAAGTTATATGCAAAACCTAGAATCGGCTTACGAGGGCATGAACATCCACCGATTTTTGGTTGATGTTCTTCATTGACGAAGAACATCAAGAACAATCGGCCATTATGTGAGTGCCTTATTACCCATTTGTTTTTTAACCCAAAAAAATTCCAAAATTTTGAAAATTTTCGGTACTTTGAAAAATAAAAAGATTCTAATTTTTGATTGGTTTTGAGGGAAATAGAAATAGATCGGAAGTATTAAGGATAAGGATATAAATATAATTTTAATTAGTGAGGGTAATTTAGTAGTTTTACTCTTTTTAAACACCCCTTATTCTTTCATCTAGTTGTGAGCAAAATTGGGTAGGACCAAAATAATTTCCGCGGACCCCATTTATCCAAGTTAACCATACCAATAATAAGAGAGCTTATGTCACCTTTTTTCCTCATTTTTGGGTTTATGTTTGAATTTTTCATTTTCTTTTTGAATTATTTTACTAAGCTTAAAACTTAATGGGGATCAAGTTCAGTTAATTAGGTCACTTAAGGGGTGATTTAACAATGAGCCAAAAAGAAGAAGAAAAAGTTTCTTAGTGTTGTCAAGTCTAAATACATTTTTAGTGGCCATGCAAAAGGGGCCGATAATCATTCAATTTGCTAGTGGGGAGTCTAAATTAATAGCTTTAAACAATTTAAGATATTAGGGTGTGGGGCATAATATGGATTGTTTTGTTAGCAAGATCAGTTGAATTTCTTTAACTTTTGTATCACAAAAATGATTTTTTTTCAAAGCAAAAATTTATGTTTAATCATTTGGTGAGGAAATCCTCTTTTATGGCAACATTTTTTTGTTTTAGTGGTGAGTTTAATGATTTTTGTTTTGAATTTTTGTAATGATTTTTGTTTGAACAATAATGAAATACATGGTTATGAATTGAAGGTAAAGTCTAAGGGTTTTTGTTTCGAATTTTCCTCAATGATTTCTTGAACAATAATGAAATACAAGGTTATTAGTTACGGGTGAATCTTTTTTGTTATGACCGCTTGATTGCTTTTGTAGCATCCTTAAACATTTTCGCATAACTTATTTGTGTACGTGATTCCCTTTAAAAACGAAGAGAAGTGTTAGCAGGTTGCTCTATAAAGAATTTTTACAGTGTTATTTGAGGAGTCAAAATGAAAAATAAAAATTAGTGGTATATGTTTTCAAAATAAATAAAAAAATATTTGCTCACAAATTTATTTTTTTATCTTCACTAACAAGGGTAGTCAAATGAGATTTATATAGACTTTCATAGATTTTTATTTTTAGTGACTCCCATAGACTCTCTGGAAATACAAAGATTTTCAGTGATTTTAAAAGACTGTTATAGAGAGTCTCTGCGACTTGTAGATACAAATCTAGTATATTTCTAGAGAGTCTTTGTGATTTATAAATATAAAAAGATGTAAAATATCTAATCATAAATTCAAAACATCTACCAACTTTTTCATTATGCATGTTACACAATTAACACAAGTACCATGAATACCTAGTAAAATTTGTGTCATTTGTCAAAATTAAAAGCTCATTGTTGTCTTGTGCCTAAGTTTTCATTCTTTTTATTCCACTCATCCCACATCTACTAGCTGGTAAGTTCCCTCCATCTGTTTTCTTTTTTTTTCTTCCTTTTATCACACTTTTGTTCTTTTACGGATAATCCCATTGATGTATTATGAGTACATGTTTACTACTTGATTCTGGTAAAAAATGGTTAATGATTCCTAAAATTAATTGTCAATGTAATCATTTTATTTGGTCTGATTATGATTTTTTGATTTTTCCATAATATCAAGCAATTCTAGGGAATGGTGGAAGAAGACAAATGGGGAAGGAAGAAGAAGATAAAGGCTGATGAATGATAAAGAAGAAGAAGATAATGCAGGAGGGATTTAAGGAATAGTCGTGGATGGATTTTGGTCATTCGATAAGGCTGAGGAATGAGGACCTTTGGATTATATTTGTTCTACCCAAATTTTAAAGTCTCTCAAAATATCACCTTTAAGGGAGAGATTTTTCTCATGCCTATTTTCATCAAAAAAATCTCCCAAAATCCCAATAAGTAACAAATCAATGATTTTGAAGTCTATATCTAATAACAAGAGTGTTTGAGTGACTCTTAACAAAATCTTCATCCGATAACATGGTGTTCTTAGAGAATTTAAAAGACTTAGAAAAAGTCTCTATCCAATACAAGAGAGTTTGGAAGACTCTATGATAATCTCAATTGACTAACAACATATTTCAAAATTCTCTACAAATCTTTATAAATCACATTTGACTTCCCCTGATAAATTAATATTTTAATAGTTATGATAAAATACAAGGGTAATAGTGTCGAAATAAAAAAGATTTTCACCTATTTTCAGTAACAAATTTGGTGTTTTTAATGAATCCCAATTGAATAGACCCTTACTTTGTCCTCCTAGGTCTTTTTTTGCTACTAGAACCCAAAACGGTCCATGAACTAATCTTCCTATGCCAATGTTATGGTCTAATCTAATCTTAAGTGCAAAATATCAGAAACTTACAATTGAATAAGGTTGATGATGACCCACCCATTGAAGGTCAGTAGGTTTCTTTCCTAGTGCCTAGTGGTGTGAGTATGGGACCTCCTCTCATTCTCCAATGTGGGACCTACCAGGAGACATGATCCATCTAACTTGATGTATAATTATACAGAACAAAGTTTAACTTAGTCAGATTGAGTCAGATGATCATGTGAGTGATGGTTATAGGCAAGACAAAGAGTGATGGTTTTGTAAAGTCACATTGAGAGCTAGTCCAAACAAGAGTTTAACTAGTTTAACTCAACGGATGATTGAAACCTAGGTTATTTACCATCAATCATGGTGTTGTTATTTTTTAATCGTTCAGTTGGATTTATGTGCCGACGAGGTTTAAACTCAGATTATTATTTATAATCTGTTTGAATACCATTAAAAAATTACTTTTTAATTTTAGGAAATAAAAAAAATTAAAAGTTGATTTGAATATACAATTTTAGAATGATTTTTAGAAGTAAAAAAGTTAGCTTTTTTTAAAGCAAAATGTTTTTGCTTCTGATTTCTAGGATTGATTTCTACTTCTGGTATCTAAACAACCTCTTAGGCTAGTTTCTATGCACCTCTCAAAATACTAAATTTGGTTAAAATCACTCACTATGCACCTCTCAAACCATCAAATTGACCTTTCAAACGCCCAACTTTGAAAGAATGCACAACGCGTCAAAGTCTTGGTTGATCGACAAAGAGTTGTCACTCGACAAAGACTTTATCTCTAACTCAATATTTTAAATGTTTTATATTTATCTATCCTACTTTTTAGTTATTTTAACCAACTTTTATTATACAAAAGTCCCATTAAATATATTATAATATCTAAAAACTCCACCAAACATATATAAATAATTTTTTTATTTTTTAAAGAACTCATAAGATATAAATAAAAATATTATTTTATTCCAATTTAATAATTTATTATAGTGAAAAAACACATACCAACCCATTTAAAAAGGTACATAGGATCTGGTCTTAGTCAAAATTGTATCGGTACCATTATATTAGAGGGATATATCAAGTCGTGACAACAATTTTACCTCCAGGTAATGTAACTCTGCATTATTATCACAATTAAAAATGTGAACATACTCGGCATATTCGTGGCCTATTTTGGAGTATAGTACTAGACTACTAGTAGTAAATTGAATAGTAAAAGTGGTAACGAAAATATACCAAAGAGAATCCAGACAGTTTACTAACATTATTGGGCTTTTCCTAGGAAGAAGAAAAAGAATACAAATCTAGACAAATAAAGCAGACAGAAGGAGATATAAACATGACAGACTTGTATGATCAGTCGGTGATGGGTTATTTGTCTGGTAGCCAAGCACAAAGAAGCATGGGATCATGGGAGAAAAAAGAAGAGATTGATAGTGAAGTGAACCCAACCAAATGTATGTGGGTGTTTATTGCCCACATCTTCCTCCTCTCCATCTAAGAAGAGTTTTAAGGCATAACATCCATGGAATAGACCCTTTTGTGACTAGTGACAACCCCATCTCATAACGGCTTTTTTGTGTTTGTCTAGGTTACCCTAGACAATACGGACCCTACCCTCAATCCTCACCATACCCCAACAACTCCTCTCGACTACATCTTTATGGGAAGAAAAATTGAAGGAGATATACAATTATACACCAATGATTTAAGGGTAATTTTTCACCCTCCTAGGAAAAGCTTATATAATTTTAAAAGTTACTTTTTATTTTACAAAAAAAGAAATATCAAAAATTAATTTGGTTATATTATTTTATAATAATTTTTATTTCTGATATCTAAATATCCTGTTAAAATTATTCGTAAAATTTTTATATAAATATAATTTGATTTAAACCGTGAACGTTTTGTATATTTTTTAAAATATATCTCAGCAGGTTACTTTTTTTTTTGGTGAATTAAGGTATATATGACCGAGGATTACATGTGAAGGCAAGATTTGAGTCATCGATCAGTTAACACAGTTGATAGTGTCAACGTTTGCCGATAGCAGCATGTCACGGGGTCGGTCCTTCGCCTCGACTTTACTCCGTGCGGCACTTGACTAGAATTCCGTTACTAGGTAAGTCAGCCTCCCAAACAAAGTTTAACCAACTTTGTGTAACTACTCAAGATCAAAACTCACAAAAACTCAAGAACGCTCAAGAACACTCAAGAACAAGAGAGAATGATTGAATGAGAGAATTAAGTTTGTCTTACTCTCTTACTTGAATAATTGGATTGTTGGATGATTACAAATGAGAATGGCATCCCTATTTATACTAGTTGGGAGCCAGGAATGTTCTAGAAACTTATCTAAGATCTATACAAATGTATGGCTAGGATCTACTTCTAGATTATTCCAATCTTATCCACAATTATCTACACTATTCTAGAATGTTCTAAGAAAAGGACAAATGGTAGAAGATTCTAGAATGAGGCTAGCCACTTAGCCAAAAGGG
>JAJJMC010017794.1:3660184-3809647 GCA_023531435.1 Papaver californicum | reverse complement strand
AGGGTGAATTAGCCATGTGTTGAGCCATTTGGTGCACCCCTGTGACAAGCAGCCTCTTCTATACGTTGTAACGGATTCTTGGCAGATAGAACTGTTATGGTTACCGACTGTAATCTTCATAATGCCCGTTTCCAAAACATTGATATATACGTTGTCCCCCCTTGAGGCCAAGACCAGTAGAATCACTAACTCTCGTCCCCACCACCCCCATTTATTCAAATCTTCTTTTTTCTTTGTATTTTTTGTCTCTTCCTTTATCATTTTTATTTTATTTCTCAAAAACACAAATTCCAAAAACTCAACACCATATCAAAATGAAGAATCCTCTGGTTCATTCTTTTCTCAACACTCTTTTTCTATTTTTCTTTTTTTCACATTTTATATTCTTATTTATTTACCCTTTTCTACTTTTTTCATAAGAAATTATCTTTCTTTTTTAGGAAAAATATATACTAGTTCCGATCATCAAATTATTTTGAGCCACATTCAGGTTATTCGTCCTGAATTCGTACACGTATATTACTAGTTTTGCATACCTACCCTAATTTTCTTTAGCATCCTTGTTAAAAAAAAATACTATTTCTATTCTAAGAAAAAGGTTACTATTAATTTTTTTATTCTCAACATATTATTATAATATTAACCTGGTTAATTTTAAATCTATCATTCTCATCACACTGTTACAATATTATATTCTCAACACACTGTTACAATATTAATCTGACTAATTTTAGGCTGATACGTTTTATTTTAGACCTACCATTAAAAGTTAAAATATAATCATTATGAAATAAAATAAAAAATGTTATATCCAATTATTTTTAGTTAATGGTTAATATACTTAATTAGTATTAATTAGTGAATTAATTTTTAGATTAATTTAATTAATAAATAAATTATTATTATTTACTTTTATTTTTTAAGTTTTTTTTTTTTTTAACTTTTTTAAAACTAGAATCGGCGAACAAGTGCATTTATATCCATCGATTATGGGCACAAAAACTTTTGAATTTGAGTTTTTCAGAATCGGCACATGTGGGGAGCCTTATCCATCGATTTTGGACAAAAACATTTGTTGAAAAACTTTTGAATTTGATTTTTTTTTAGAATCGGCACACGTGGGGAACCTTAACCACCGACTATGGACATATTTTTATGAAAAAAGTTTTTGAGTTTTTTTTAACAATTGATCGATATAAATGTCAATATTGACTGATTCTAGAGTGTGATTTTTTAAAATCGGTTGACATGAGCACCCGTATATACTGATTCATCATGTTCTTCGTCATTGAAGAACATCAAACCAAAATCGGCATACATGTGTCATCGCATCCAGCGATTCTAGTTTGATATTTTAAAAAACAAATCCAAATTCAAATGCTTTTTAAAAAAAATTGGTTTGATATTTTTTTTCCACTTTTGGTCGGTTTTAAGATATATAGGAATAAACCCAAAAAAAGAATAAAAAGGAAAAAATAAAATAAAATAAATAAATAAATAAACAGATTTGGTATTAGGGGTAAAGATATAAACGTAGTTCTAGCTATTGAGGGTAACATAATAGTTTCATCCATCTATGAAACCCTTACCCTATTATCTGATTATGACATGTAAGCAAAATTTGGTTGGCTTGAAATTAGTTTAACTAAGCATTTTATGGATAGTTGTTTTTATTTTTACTTGCCAAAATAACACAGGAAATGGATATTTTCAAAAGTGTTGTATTTTGTTTGTCGTTATGACAGGGAGCCACCCCCCACCCCCCCACCCCCCCCACCCCCCCACCCCGGTTGTGGTCGACAGGTTAGGTCGTGTGGGGGAATCGTCAACTAACTGGGTGCGGGATATCGTCTCATTCCGAAATGGTATATTTGTTCTATAAAATCTAATTTCGTGTTTAGTTTGAAATTGAAAAGATGCGACATTTCTCATTAGTCATTATTGATGCCTATCGGGGGTGTTTGTCAATGATGAACATACATCTTGAACAGATGCAAATACATTATAAACAAAGACAAATTGATCCTCATCAAGTACATAAAAAAACTTGTATTTTCTCGTCTTCACTAAACATTATCAAAAATTTATTATTATGTGTTTTTGTTTGAATCAAGTCTTGAATTCAATTACGTTGTTAAAGGACTTCATTATATCCCGAAGGTATTGTTTCACATACCCATCTATACTCATAATAATTTGGAATAATAATTTGGAAATGGTTGAATAATTGTCTAAAACAATTTTAATCGAGTTACAACAATCTTGTTTTGTGTCTCATCTTTTTTTTTGGGACTAATTTTCCATCACAAACCCGTTCTTCAACATTAACGATTCCTGATTCCATAAAAGAGTATGGATCGGTAGCGCATTTCTGGTAACGGATCAGGTTTGGTACGGGGTTGCCCCATGTTAGATAAAATCCCTCCATGTTGAAAAAGGAGATTTCTTTGTTTGGTTCAGCATTTCTACATGGAATGTTTTGTTGAGATCCAAGTGATCTGTCTCTAAGTTAAAACACTCATACTTATCTAATTGATTAGTACAGTAATCTCTTTGAAACTCTCTGGCAATCACTCAACATAGACACATTGAAAAGGAAAACAAAGCTGATCATATGGGTATACAGAAAAACTGAGACAAATTGTAAAAGAAGTTGCAGAATTTGTCTCTCTGAAAAACAAAATTAGTACACTAATCAAGCTTTAAGAGACAATTACTGCAAGTTTACAGTAATTAAAAATTCTTAAATACAGCAAAGATATGGTTATAACTTATCAAAGTAAGAGATGTAAGAAAAAGAAAACATAGAAAAGAGGGAATAACTAAACTAATAAGAGGGATTTCATGTGATTGCGAACACAAAAACCAAAACCCACATTGATTCTACCATTTAGGTCTTGTTATCTGGCTGGCATTGCCTGCCTGCCTCTCATGCCCTTGCTGGCTTCTATTTACTTTGCTGCGTGCCCATGTTTCCATTCTTTTTGGGGACGCGGCAGGATGTGCACTATGGGGTGCAAGTACAACTTATCTTCTTTTTTAATGCATGACAAGTTAGGAGGACCTTTGTTTTTGACATGGCGAAAGCTCATGTTCTTCTTGATCTTCTCAATCTTAGCTGGTCTTTTGAAGAGTAATGATCGGTTAATTAATGAATATTAGTTATCAGCGGTAGTGTCGCGGTTATGAATTCTAACCTGGGACGGCCTCACATTGTACGAGGAAAGATTTGTAACCTGGCCCTGAAAAAAGATTCTTAACCCACAGATAATTTAGTTAACTATTACCTCTGTTTTAAAATAATAGGCTTGTTTAATTAATAAATACACGTAAAACAAGTTTATCTTTTTAAAACGAAAAAAGTACATAACTCTATAAATATAGGCCGAAGCTTTGCATAATGAACACCGGTAAAGCGCTTAGCATGATCGATCCAAAGTTCATTTTCTTGAGTTACATTGTTAGATTTTAATTTACGGTTCAAATTTTGGGTCCCGAGAGGTCGATCGATAATAAGGGACAATGTCGACGATATAGGCCAACCCATAAATATGCCAAACATAGGATTGGCCCTAGACATTTGCATGCGTAAAAGAACATAGGCTAAAGAAATATGCCAAATTCCTACAACAAAAGATGTTCATCGTTTAAAATATGACTGTTTATATGGACAATGTGATTGTATAATCAACCAGAAAAAATGGAGTTTATAGTTGGAAAGAATAAATAAGAAATGAAAAAGGTCCATTCCAAACCCAAACAAGGTGTCTGTGACTATGAGAGATAGAGAAAGAGACTGCACAGTATGATGATGGTCTTTTCGGTTTGACCATATTTCTTCTCTTGTTCATCACTATTGATCTGTCTTCCACACCACAACTTCACACTTTTTTCCCATCAAAACTCCAAAAACATTATCTTCTCTATGATTTTGGGGTGGCCTCACCAAGATGTGAATAGGTTTTTCTCTTCTTTTTGACTCTTAATTTGGATCCTTCCATCTTTTCCTCTCTTTTCTTTCTTTACTCTTCTCTTTAATTGATTACCTTAAACTTCATTATTTCATGTTTTAAAAGTAAAATTAATCTAAAAAAAACACCGTGTTTCTTTTTTCTGACTCGGTATCTAGATCAAATTCGCCTGAGTCGGATGTCAGACCGTTTATTTTTTATTTTAAGTCATATCTTACTCACGATCTGAGTCAGATCTAATCCCCAACTCAGATCCATTTGAGTCAGGTATAAAAATACCCCTGATTCATTAGACCAAACCACCGACTCACATATTTTTAAATCATATGAGTCAGATCTGATTCAAAAAATAAAATTAATCCAAAATGAACATCGTGTTTTTTCTTCTACTTTTTTGCCTGACTCGGCATCTAGATCTGACTCGGTTCGAGTCAGATGTCAGACCGTTTATTTTTTATTTTGAATCAGATCTGACTTGTGACCTGAGTCAGACCTAATCCCTGACTCGGATCCATTTGAGTCAGGTATGAAAATACTCCTGATTCATTAGACCAAACCACTGACTCATATATTTTTAAATCAGATGAGTCAGATCTGATTAAAAAAAATAAACACATTGAGTCAGATCCAGATGAGTCAGGTGATTTCAGTCAGATCCATACGAGTCAGATCCAGATGAGTAAGATCCAAAAGAAAGAAGAAAAAAAACATGATGGAAGTTTGTAGATTTTTTTCATGAATAATGAAACCATCTACATTATTGAAGACCTACACAAAAATGTGCCTCTTCTTCCCTGTAGGTTTACCAACTAAACATTGGATTAATTATTGCGTCATATTATAAAGTATGGTGTGGATTTTGGATTTCTAGGGGCCCAGATGCAGCGAAACACAGGATCACGAAGAGTAATTGGTGATTAGCACCGAACAGGGAGAAATAATAAAAGAGCCAGAAGATAATCTAGCACACAACCACAACACAAGATATACGCGATTTACCTTTGCAGACTGCATCCACAGCCAACACCACCAAAAAAACTTTCATTATACCAAGATCGTTACATGCTTTTTCTGCAACCTACAAGAAGAAACACAAACTTAAGAGCTACCAAGACATACCTGAGAACACCATTGAGAAAACTTATGAATCAACTATCTAAGTCATTCTTCAAATCTGCCTCATATATTTTTTTCTACGTACACAATTTCTTCATGGTTGCTAGTAACAAAGAAGAAACATGGAACACTCTAGAAACTTGGTTTAGGACAAAGCTCTAAACCCTAAACACTAGAACACCGAAATCCTATTTCTATAAGTTTTTATCTCATACTGATGTTAACCTTGACGGTAGCACTCGACTCTAAACAAAAGGTTTTACCACTATTCTATCAGTGAGCACTTTGAGAACGGTCGCTTAAAGGATTAAGCATGTTAATCATTTTGGAGGATGGTTTGTTTAAGATACACAGTAATTATGAAATGTGTTGGATTACGATATTGAAGTTAATTCTTCCTTTCTGGGTAAATTTTGATATGTTGTTAGCTTACTAGTTAAGTGGATCTAGCGGATTCTTCAAGATGGTTCTCTCAGTGGTCAATGGTGTAGTATGCGCAAGGGTTCGTTGATGGTGATTGAATATTTTCATTGTGTTTGTGGAACACGACCAGTTTTACAAGTTTTCGTCAAGAAAAAAATTGTTAAAAGGTTTTTATAAAGATGACGAACAACTCTTAGAAGATGAAGGTGGTTTTCTTGTGATCGTCCCAGACTCCCATGCTTAAAAGCATGATCTGAGGTGAAAATTTGTTAGGAAAATAATGGGTTTCTTATTTTGGTATATTTTCATATTAAGATGAGTTTCCTAAAATAATTAGGAACGAGTTTAATTGGTGATCATTAGACAATTCTTGGGTATGGAAGATTTTGAGTCATATATATGACATTTGTTTTTGTGCCAACGAGGATCATTAAGTAAAACTTTAGTCACAAGGTATATTTTAGATCATTATATATGGTAGATTTATAGATTTTGGATTAAGGGGTCGTGTAAAAGATTTGGATCAATGATAGATTCTGGATTCTGGTGCAAATTTTGAGGCATAATATAGATTCCGGATCATGGTTTTTTGGATAACTAGATAGATTTTAGGTCACAAAGCATTTTTTTCTCACAAAGTAAATTTTGGATTACGTATCAAACACCCATTATAGTGGTAGACTTCGAGTTATAATCCACATTTTGGATGACAAATAACAGATTTTGAGTCACATGACAAATTTCACGTCACAATTATAGTTGCGTTGGTTCAGGTCACGTGGTAAATTTGGGATTATTACGAAACAAATTTTGCAATAAATAACAGTTTTTCAAATACTCCTTCTGTACCTATTATAAAGGCGGAATTTAGAAATTTTATAGTCCCATTACATAGGCGGAGTTCAATTCCAAAGTTGTTTTTTCCACATATGCCCTTATTTATGATACTTGGAAATCATCATAATTAATTTAATATTTCTAGTGTTGGAAATAGAATAGGAAGTAAGACATAAAATAAGATGGATATTTATCAAATCAAAAAATAAAATAATCTAAGAGATTAGACTAATTCCACCTTTATATTAAGAACGAAGAGAGTATATATTTTGGGTCACGTAATAGATTTTAGGTTGCAGTGGTAGATTTGGTTTATCGGTAAAATTACATTGTTTGTTAGAGTATCCACAATGGGTGATGTATAATGTCATTCAATAGTAAAGTTAATAACCTCTTATTATAATTTTTTTTGATAATGTTTAAGCTATCCACTACTAATTTGTGTTAATGAACTTATTTACTTTAGCTAATTATATGTTAGTGGTTAGATGATTTTTTTTTCTTTTGCACCTAGACAGATATGGCTAGTGCGTGTTTTAAATTTCCTAGCTGTAACCACCTCTACGGTTAGAAGTTAATATTTTTTCTAGTCGTAGGTTATTATTTTTCGATCTTTATGACTAGAAAAAAGATGAACGGCTAGCGGCAATTAGGTTTTCTAAAATCAAACTTTTTATCACAAAAATACGAGTTGTAAATGATTACTCCTAGCCGTAGGTTACCAAATAAGTGCCTACGACTGAGATTTTGAACGTTAGGTTGAGGATACAAATTCCTAACTGTAAACCTCTACAACTAGCAATAACGCATACGGTTGGATTTTTTTATGTAAGAAATAGTTAGATTTGAAAATCCAGTAAAGGCTAGAAGTTCATCATTTTCTAGTCGTAAAAGTGTTTACGGTTAGGAAAATCAAATATGACCTAGTCGTAGACTGATCTGAAAGTGTAAATATCTTTGCTAAACAAATAAATAAATAAATAATAAAAGTAATAAAAAATAGAAAGATAATATAGTAATTTAAATTAATCACGGGGGAACTTAAATATATGTTGTATGTTAGGAAATCCCTTAACCCCATTCTAGACAATACAATTCTTACAGAGCCCAGAAAATCCAACGGCCCAGAAACAACTTTCTTTTACAAAGTGCGGCTTTTCCTTGCGTTATAGGCAGGGCCGGCCTTGCACTTTGGCACCACCATGGATGCTCGTAAGGCCTCCATATATTGCACCCTTACAAACACTTTCTTTAAAGCACCCCAACTTGACGGTATCAATTTTTTTTAGGGGCTAATTTCAAGACCCCTTAAGTAAATTCAATTAACATTACAAATTACTCTATTACATTGCCTAACTGTAATCTTAAAATTAACTCTTTGGTTTCAACTTTTTTCCGACCCTCCAAGAGTATAAGTTTTAATAATAATAACAAGTACTAGGCTTTCCAAGTAACCATCTCACTATCTTTATCTTCTTGTTAATATCTACTTAGTGGGTATGATTTCCATATCAAAACTTGTACTAAATGATCAAAATATTCATTAAGACAAAATAACAAAACATGAGTCAGTATACATGGGTCCATTGCCCCATGTGAGATGTTTGGTGTTCTTTTACCTGCCCCAACTGTATATATGTTCAATGAAGAAGAACATATCACACTCTCATCTAGCTCACTATCATGTGTTTATTAGGGTTTTTGTCTTATAAATCCGTTCAAGGTAGGAGACAACTGCTAGCTTGACCATAAAGGAGTAGTAGCTGTTAGATTATTACTATTTGTCTCCTAATTTACTCTGTATTATTATGTGGTGTGTGTGTGCATAATTTTCTTCTGGTAGGGTTAGCTAATGGACATGTGTATAAATCTTGAATACTATAATAGAGCCTTTTATGATGACTAAGGGGTGACACTAAATATACTTTTTATGATTAGCTTTACTTGGATTATTAGTTTATCAGCTCTTTTGTAGTGTATGATCCACATATATTTGGAGGAAAATGTTACCACCTACGTATGTAAACCTCAAAATATAATGTCACCACCTATCCATATATTTAGGTGTAAATTTTATGTACTTTACAAATAAAATAAATTCGAAATCCATCTGCACTAAATTATTCATTGATCAATAAAAAGAAGAAAAAATAAAAACAAATTATAAGTCTATATATTTATTAATTTGTAGAGATAATCTACCGATTTCTGCCCACGTATTTATGATCATATTTTATGTATAAGTATCGTCCTATGTTCTTTGAACGAAATTTCAAAACTTTATCCATTTTAATATCTTTAAAACGTGATTTTAAATCGGCTATGAAAAAATCTATCATTAATAACCGTGCAATGCTCTTAAGCAAACTGGCTAGCAACACTCCTCATCAATAGTGTTTATGCCAAAAATATTTTCGACTAAAACAACCAATTAAATTCTCACATATCAATTAAAGGTTGAAATCGAGTAACAGCCAAACATCTTTATATTGATTTTATAAAATCATTTCTGTACGATACATAAAATCAATTCTGTACGATATATAAAATCATTTCTGTACGATACATATGATCACCCAAATTTAACATTTTCGGTCTATGATCTTTACATTCTTCAATTAAGTACAAAAATCCTTACTTCATATAATTACTTCTCCTAGATTCATACCTAGAAATTTCTTCTCTTTCTTTCTAAGGTTTGTTTCCTATTTTTTCCGACCCCCTCTTTGTTGTCTGGCTTCTTCTATTTATAAATTTATTTTACTGGGTCCCTCTTTGTGCAACGTGTCATTTTCTCCAGTCTGGTCATCGTTCCTTGATCGATTCTTCTTTGGGTCGATGCTCTCGTGTCATTTTATCCAGTCTTGTCGTCATTCTTGGATTGCCTCTTCTTTGGTTCGATCCATTTTATTTCGATGTACCCATCGTTCTTGTATTTCCTCTTTTATCTGGTGCGATCATATAGTTGACAGATCACTCTTAATTGCTTCTTGGTTCGATGCTTTACATATTCAACACGTGTCTTCTTATCTTTATAGACTTCTGTTATCTCGATCATTAAAATAATTCGAGTAATTATTACTTTTACTTTCTCGATTATCAAAATAATAGAGTAATCATTACTTTTACTTTCTCGATCAGCCATCATTTAATGCTGTTTGTTTTATTCGATGTAATCCAACTTTCTCGATCTTATGTGTCCTTCATGCAATTCATCGTTCAGATGCTTCGCGTCTTTTCGATATTTGATATCTTTAATATTGATTGTGTGATTCTCGCTCTTTTTAATTTGGCTGCTTCCTATCTCGATCTTCTTCCATGTGTCATGCTTCTTTTATTTACTAACAATTTTCCCCCTTCTTCTCTTTTTTACAAAATCATCTAGCGGTCGATCCAAGATTTTGAAAAATGGAGAAGGACTTATCATTTTAACTTTTTTCAGTTTCTTTCTCGCACGTTATCCGAGTTTTCCGCTGGCATTAATTGTATTAGCACGTTACCGATTTTTCCGGCTCTGCATTTATTGTTTCTATACATATGATTGTGTCAGCTACACTTTTTTCGATAGAATCAAATCTTTACCGATTATTTCCTTTTCCCATTTTGTGGCGGTTTCAATTCTCTCCTTTAAATACCCTGCAACCTTTTACTGTCTTCTCATAGTTATTGCACTTTGTCTTCCTTAAACTTTTCAAATTTCCCCACTACTCAGGAGTTCTTTTCTCATCAATTGATTTCTTCTTTACTTTGATCCGACTATTGTTCACTTCTTTTCTTCATGTAACTAATTTTTTCTTGACTTATGTTTTCTTTCCATGACTGAAATAACGGTTATCTTTTACACTGTAATTATTTCTAGATAATTTCTTCTCATATTAACTCTCTCTTTCTTATGCTTCTTTTCCTTCATATTTTACACTATGCCTCATAGAAAATCTGATGCTACTGGTAATCAAGGTGAGAGCAGAAGATCGAGTAGGTCTTCTACTTCGAGATACGCCGTCTCTCATCATGATTCATCCCCTGGTATTCCCACCCCGGATGCACTTCGCACTATACGTAATTTCACTCCTGATATTCATAATCCTGCCCCGAAGAGTAAACGGGCATTATCTACTTATAGCTATCGATCCATGGATATCGAAGAATTCAAGAGAAAACATAATCTTCAAGGATTTAAAGTTTCCTTCTTAGATGATAATTCTGATATGATGACCTATGATTCGATGAGAAATTTTCAATATAGCCATCACAAATTGTTAATTTCTGTTGGTGCTTTAGAGGCTGGCCTTCGTCTCTCTTTGTATGAAAAGAATAATGCCTTCCAGTTCACAGTTCTTGCTACTCGCAATAGGGCTCCCCATACTCAACCCCGATCCATCACACAGTATAATGGTAATTGGTGGCGAATTCTTGATGAATGCATTCTTCGCAGTGAGGGTCGCACCCGTCTTACTTGCTACGTTCCCGATCCTTCAGAATGTATTCATTATACACCTGAGAATTTCCAGAATACTTATGGTGATGGCATCACTGTTAAATTTTTTTGTTAAATGGAGTGTTAGCCCAGTTCGCAAATGTTCCAAAGGGTTTCCCTTACTTCGAGAAGTTGATGACCCTAGAATTAAAATAGCTCCATATACCAAAGTCGATTTTCCTTCTAATGAAAGAATCCGTCGGGAACACGATTACAGATGGTATCGTACCCCTATTTTGATTAAAGGACCTTGGATATATGGTGACATCCCTCATAATGAAATTCAACATCTTCGAAACTGTTTCCTGAATTATTGTCCATGGAGATTAAACTTTGATGATTATAGATTTGAGTACAAGGTTCGAATTTTTCATTTCATATTTTATTCTTTCAGATATATTGTATCGATCCTTAATATCTTCTTACAATGTTTGAACTTTTTTGGTTTCAGGTCGATCCTTCTTTTGATATCGAAGTTCCTCTTCCTTCATCTGAACGTAGTATTCAGATTGTCGAGGGTAGACAAAGGGTCGAACCCGTGGTTGAAGGTAAAGGAAAACAGAAGTTAGTGCTTGAAGCAGAGAAAAAGAAGAAAAAGCCCAGAACTCTTACAACTGATGTTTTAGAAGGGATAACTTCAGATTTACATAATGGAGAAGGAAGTTATGTTGTTGCTTTGTCATTGGAACAGCCCGATCCTATTGATGTTATTCTTGTTTCTTCGATTCCAGCTGAAATTGTGGTATCGGGACAATCCGATCCTATTGTTGCACCTACTTCTGTTACTTCAACTGATTTTTATAATATTATTTCCCCACTACCTTTTGATTTTGTGCTTGATACCCCCGTACCTGATAATGGTACATTGGTAGTTTTTTCTGGTTTTCCTCAAGAAGAGGGAGATGATGTTGTTATTGATGAAGATATTGTTGATGTAGTGAATGAAGTATCTCATGTTGAAGAAGAGAATTCATTGGGAAAGAATAATGCTGAAGTAAATCCAGCCGATGGTGTAGAAAATGTGAATGTTGAAGCTGATGTCTCTCTTGAAGAAGCAAATGAGATTAGCAATCGTACTGAAAGAGAAACTTCTCCTCCTTCTAGTACGACCGCTCCTTGTGTTTCGATCCCTTCTGAAGTTAAAGGTACTGCTGGAGTATTTTCGAAACCGATCGTACCTATTGAGGCTTTGGTTCGATCTTCTCCTATTACTGTTGAGGTTGATGCTGAGATAAATGTCGATCCCTCTATTCAAAAATCTTTTTCTGATCAAAATTCCGGTGCCAGAACTGATAAAGGTTTTAATCTAATCGGTGATGAAGAAGAGGCTTATAAATGGTTTCTTTCTCAGGGACTTTTGAATACTTCAGCATATCCTGACATTCTTAAATCTGATACCGGTTCCATATCTCGGTTACGGGATTCTCTTAGTGCGATCCCTATAGATGAGACTCAGGATACATGGTCTAAGAACGATATTCTTGAGCAAACATTTCCTTTGAATCCTCCGTCTTCCTTCACTGAAGTTTTAGCTGTTGCTGAAAGTCCATTATACTCTCTTCCACAGCAAGCCTTGGCCCAGCTTCAATATGGTACCAACTGTTTGTTTAGTGCTTTTAAATTTTATAAGGCTCGGGCCACTATGTTGGGGTTACTATTCAAGAGTGAATCAAATAGAATGAAACAAGGGAACGATGTGTTACAACAAGCAAATGATGATTTGAGACAACAAAATAGTCTTCTTCAACAGCAACTTCAACAATTTCAACAACACAATGACCAACATCAGCAGCTACAGGAACGACTCCAGATTACTGAACTTCAAAATCAAGATCTTCAGAATCAAAATCAAGGTTTATTTTTCATTCTTCTTTCATTTTTATTTTATTTACTTATATGAAAAATTTAAATTTTATCCTGGGTCCAGTGGAAAACTTGGAAACCTTATTTAGGTACGATCGTAGAATGGCACAATTGAATGATCATGCAAAGGAAATCTTCAAAGAGATGAATGTGGTTAGAGAAAAACTAATTCAATTGAACAATAGTTTTGATTTAGCCACTTGGAGGCGTAATAAAGCTGAATCCAAATACAAAGAAGTTGTAAAATTGTTATCTCTGAAAGAAATAGAGTTTAAATCTGTTGTTAGAGGTACATTTTTAGTTTACCTGGTCATTTGGCTTATTATGCCATAAAATTCATCTAATATTTTCTTGTATTTTCAGAACTTGAGAGAAAATTCAATGAAGCTAAGGATCGAGCAACACAAGCAGAAACTGAACTCAATGCTGTGAACGATACAGTGAAAAACGTCACTAAAGATTTAAAGATTTCTGAAAATAATGTGACTCTTGGTGCAACAAAAATTCGGAATTTACAAGCTCAACTGGCTGTTGAGCTTTCCAAGATTGAGGCTCGTGAACGATAAATTGTATCCTTGCGTTCTAAATCTGAAGGATTAACTACAGAATTAATTAAAGAAAAAGATCAAAGATTACGTCTTGATGCTCAAATAGAAAAAGATCAACAAAAGATCGAAGAGCTTCAAAAAGAAATCAACTTTGGGCGTGACTTTGTTCATTGGGTTAGACAGGATGCTAAAGCGAAAATTGCGATGTCCTTCAATACTGCTTTAGATCGTGCACAATCCGATTCTTCAGTGCTTAGTAAGCGTGCTGCTGTGCCTACAGTTCTACCACCACCATCTCGATCCAGTATTCCCGATGTTTGATCGTGTCCTTTATAATTTCATCTGTTGTTGGTTTCACCATTTTGTACTTTCAAGAATTTTCTTCATATCTTTTTGATATGCTTTTAATGTTGTTCCCTGCACAAGAAAATTGGATTAAGTAATCTTCTTGGTTATCATATGATTTTTCGAGTACCATGAATTGAAGTGCATTTTACCTCAAATCATGTTGTTCGAGATCCCACACATACGAAAGAAACCCGAGCCAGGGGTAAGATACAGGGTTGGTCCCGAACTGTACTTTGAAAATTGATAAACCAATAATTAGGAACCCCTTCTTTATAAGAATTTCATTTTTAGTGAAATTCTTTAAGGATGTTTACCTTTTGTATATGGTTGTGTCGTCAATCGCAACGTCATCCAGAATATGATGTTCCTGGAATAACTTTGAGCGCTCAAAGTATATGAAATTCCGGGATTAATAGAATTTTGATTAATAATCATAGTATTTTCCAAGATATGATGTTCCTGGATTCAAAGTATATGATATTCCGGGATTAATGGAATTCTGATTAATAATTACAGTATTTTCCAAGATACGATGTTCCTGGAGTGATTAAATTATAAAAGAAATTACTGAATTAGTTGGCTATGTACCTGCCTTTTGTGTTAACATTGCATTGTTATTCATGGATAGTAAAGCTTTAAGTATTGTGCATTCCATGGATGCTGTAAAACTTCTCCTCGCATATTCTGGAGATAGTACGATCCTTGTCCCGCTGACGCTTGAATTATGTATGGACCATCCCATGTTGGTGGGAATTTTCCTGCATTTTTTTCCCTTTGGTATTCCGTTATTTGTCGTAGGACATATTGGCCTTGGACAAAGTTTCGTGATTTTACACGTTTATGGTATTCTCGAGCTAATCCCCTTTGATAATTTTCCATCTTCTGGAGTGCCACCTCTCTTTTTTCTTCCAAGTCATCCAATTTTTGTAACATAAGATCTGAATTAAGATTTTTCTCCCATGCTTCTGTTCTGGTTGTAGGTAAAATAACCTCTGTTGGTATTACTGCTTCCGTTCCATAAGTAAGAAGATAAGGTGATTCTCCAGTTGAAGTTTTTCTTGTGGTTCTATATGCCCATAATGTATTATATAACTGTTCGCACCACTTATTATAATATCCATCCAATGTTTTCTTCAGATTTGTTGCGATTGTTTTATTTGTGGATTCTGCTTGCCCATTGCTTTGTGGGTAGAAAGGTGTAGACTTATGCTTTTGAATATTATACGTTTCAAATAACATATCGATATTCTTTCCTTGGAATTGTCTTCCATTATCAGAAACTATTGTTGCTGGAATCCCAAACCTACAAATGATATTCTCGAATAGAAATGTAAAAACATCAGTGTCTCTGATTCGTGCTAATGCTTTCGCTTCTACCCACTTGGTGAAATAATCGGTAGCCACAATTAAATATTTTCTTTTCTTTGTTCCTTCAACTAATGGTCCAACTATATCAACTCCCCATTTTGCAAATGGCCATGGACTAAGTATTGAATTTAATTTTGTAGCTGGTGCTTTGATTTTCTTACCAAATCGCTGACACTCTTCGCACCTTCGAACCATTTTTTTTCGAATCTTTTAGCATAGAAATCCAGTAATAACCCTGCATTTTGGCTTTTAACGTTAGCGATCGTCTTCCACTGTGATTTCCTGCATCTCCATAATGTATTTCTTTGAGAATTCGTAATCCTTCTTTTTGCGATAAACATCGAAATAATGGTCCAAGAAAAGAGTGTCGATAAAGAATTCCATTCCTAAGTTGTTAACTGTTTGACTTAAGTTGAATTTTCCTTGCTTCTTTAGAATCTGTTGATAACACTTTATTTTGTAAATATTGATGTATCGGGACTCTCCAATCTGGCTCACTTGGTTGGTCATCTTCTTGTTGCGATGTAGATGTGGCACTTTGTATTGCTGGGTCATCGATACCATCTTCTTCTATATTATTTAATGCTTGTGCTCTTATGGACGGCTCATATATTCTCCCAATTTTTAGTGCTTTAGTAGTTGGATCATTTATCATGGATGAGATATACGCGAGTGCATCCGCATGTCGATTCTTTTCACGGGACAGATGTCAAAAAACAATATTTGGAATACGAATTGTTAAGTTTTGTACAAGATTTTTGTATCGTTCCAAGTCCTCATCGACCGTTTGATACTTTAACTCGATCTGTCTAATTACCAGCTGCGAGTCACTTGTGAGTCTAACATCACTTATTCCTAGTTCAATAATGAGTTTGAGAGCATGGACCACTGCTTCATATTCTACTATTTTATTCGTATGCTCTTCGAACTCAAGACGAAATGAATGTACCATACGTTCTCCCCTTGGTGCTGTAATCACGATACCTATTCCTACTCCTTCTTTATTTCGCGACCCATCAACAAAAACTTCCCATCGTCGTGAACTATTTGAATCCAGAATATCTAATGGCTCTTCTTCTTCACACCCTGGCAGTCCTTGAATTTCATATTCTTCCTCAATTGGAAAATCTGCCAGAAAATCAGCTAAAATTTGAGATTTCTGCGCAGTTTGTATCTCATAAACAATGTTGTATTGTTCCAGCTGAGCATTCCATTTTGCTATTCTTCCTACTTTTTCTGTATTCTTTAAAACTGACTCCAATGGTGCTTTTGTTAATATACGAACATAATGAGTAAGAAAATAATTGCGTAATTTCTGAGTAGCAAATACTACTGACAAAATTAGTTGTTCAATCTTGGTATAATTTCTTTCTGCTGAATTCAGAGTCTTGCTGATGTAATATATTGGTTTTTCAATCTTTTCATTCATTCGCACCATTACTCCACTGATTGCATTTTCTGTTGCCGCTATGTACAAAGTTAATATTTCTTCTGGTTCTGGTTTTTGCAATGCTGGCAACGTGGCGAGATGTAATTTTATACTTTGAAATGCTTGCTCACAACGATCGTTCCATTCAAATTTATTTTTCTTCTTAAGTACATCAAAAAAGGGCTTGCATCGTTCTGATGATCTCGCAATGAATCTGCTTAATGCAGCCAAACACCCATTTAGCTTCTGTACACTTTTTATACTGTTTGGTGATGGCATATCTGTTATTGCTTGTATTTTTGCTGGATCAACTTGAATTCCATCTTTTGTAACCAAATATCCCAAGAATCGCCCTGATGTAACACCAAAAATACATTTTTCTGGATTTATTTTCATCTTATATTTCCGTAATGCACCAAAAATTTCAGCCAAGTTCCGTAAATGATCACCAGATAACTTACTTTTCACTAGCATGTCATCCACATAAATTTCCAAGGTTTTTCCGATCCATGGTTTGAATATTGCATCCACTAAACGTTGATATGTTGCTCCAGCATTCCGTAACCCAAATGGCATTCTAGTGTAACAATGCAATCCTCGTGGAGTAAAGAACGATGTGTGTTCCTGATCTGCTTCTGCTAATGCTATCTGGTTGTACCCAGATTGTCCATCCATAAATGATAACATCTCATGTCCTTCAACAGCATCTACTAACTGGTCGATGTTCGGGAGTGGATAACTATCTTTTGGACATGCTTTGTTTAGATTGGTAAAATCTATACAAATTCGTACTCCACCGTTCTTTTTCGGGACAATTACCATATTAGAAATCCATGTGGGGTATCGTACTTCCCGAATGAACCTTGCACTTTAAAAGTTTTGTTAATTCTTTTTCCACTGGTTCATGGTATTCTGGTGCGACCTTTCGTATCCGTTGGCGAAAGGGAATTGCATCAGGATGTATTTTTAACTCATGCTGGACAATGTTGGGATCGATCCCGGCATGTCTTCCATTCTCCAAGCGAACACATATATAAATTCACAAAGCAATTTAACTAACTGTTGTTCCAAATCTGTTTTTATTAACGTCCCAATTTGCACTTGTTTGGGCAATTCTGCAGTGCCGATATTTATGACTTTTGTTTCCTCTACTGGGGTGAAGACTGGTTTTGGAATCCCAATTGGAGTTGGGGTCCCCTTTAATTGCTACATCGTCCCTTTCTGATGCTGGTTTTCCAGACTTTCTTGATTCTGGCTGCTCTCTCCTTTTTCACTTTCTGTTTTATTTTTTGCATTCTTTTCTAAATATCGATTTATTTCTTCTTCTTTTGCTTTAACTCTTCGTTCTTTTTTCTTTTTATGTGTAAATGCTCCCGTTCCTCATTTATTCTTGTCTCTGCCATTATACAGAATTTGGCATCTTCTTGATCACCCTTTATCTCCATCTCTCCTTGTGGTGTTGGAAATCGTAAATATTGATGATAAGTTGATACTACACCCTTCAATTGATGAACCCATCGTCTTCCAATTATAGCATTGTATGGTGATGGTGCATCCACAACACTAAACCTTGTCAGAATGTTGATCGGTCCCGCTGATACTTCAAGATCAATATCTCCCTTTGGTTTGGAAGAGATTCCATTAAACCCATAAATGATGAATCGTGACGGGATCAACTGATCTTCTTTAAAACCCATTTTACAAAATGTATTAAAGAACATCACATTTAATGAACTGCCCCCATCCAAGAGTATTTTCTTTACATTCCAGCCTGATATCAATAATGTTAACACAAGATGATCATTATGCATTTCGATTTCTTGGTTTACTTCTTGTGCAGAAAATGTCAGTGGATGTGTCATCCAATCTTCCCATAATTCTACCTGCCTTCCTTGAACTCTAAAGGCCTCATGGTTCCGAATTCTCTTACATAATTTCTTGTTAATTGCTACATTCAAATCTGTATCATACTTTTCCGCATATGATATCATATTAATTGTTTGTTTGTTATACGGAATATGTATTGCTTTGCCTTCATCATGTTTCTTTGTTGGTTCAACTTTCTGAACAAATTCCTTTAACTCTCCAGCATCGACCATTCTTTGTACTAATGCTATAAAATTTCTACAGTTGTTTGTTGTATGCCCTTTATAGCTATGGTACTCGCAATAGTCTTTTGAATGTTGTGTAAACTCTGGTTGATTACCCTTTGTTATTGGCCATTGAAAATCTGGCCGATTCTTCAAGATGTTGAATAATCTGAAATATGAAACATTAAGCTTGGTAAAAGTTCTTTCTCGAAATTGCTGAGCAAAAATTTTTCCATTCCCTTGCCGAGGATGTTTTAATTCTCTTGATTCAAATTTTGGAAGAAATTTCCTTTTCTGTTCTGGTAATTCTTCAACTGAATTTGTTCTCCTTGTATTTCCTTGGCTTCTTGAATTAATTCTCGATCCTTGCTCCTGTATATCTTGGAGCCTTGCACACGTTTCTATTATTTCTCTCAATTTGCCTTCAGTTTTTGGATTATTTCGGTGAATTTCAACAAAAAGTTGGCTTTTCCGATCAACAATCCCCCATTTGTAATGGTTTATAGCTGTTATTGGGTCTAATTCACCTATTGCTTGACATATTGAATGCCATCTAGTTGTATATGGTCGGATCGATTCTTCTGTCCAAGATATTAAAGAATAAAGCATGTCCTCCCCTGAATCAACTGGTCTGTTATACATGTATGCTTCTAAAAATTTCCTCACCAATTGTGCATAGTTACGGATAGAATTTTCCGGTAATCTGTCGTACCACAATAATGTTGTCCCTGTTAAACTTGATGGAAAACATCTACACATGATTGCTTCATGATCGTCCCATCGTGACATCACTCGGTTATAATACTTTAAATGTGATGTTGGATCCTTGGTACCATCATAACATTCGAACACTGGAATATTATATTCTCTCGGTAATGACACACATGTCAAATGTTGTGCTAACGGTGTTCGTTTTGCTTCTTTCAACACCTCTTCTATTCTTCCCCCCTCTTTATTTTTTAATCCTTTAATTTCTTCTTTCATTTGTTCCATCGCTTCCAAGCATGTTTCCCATTGGGTTCGTTGAATCTCTTTTTCTTGTTGCCTTCTTGCCCGAGATGTCGATCCTACTAACACCATTCTTTGATCTGGATTCCGTTGTTCACTTCTTGATATTTGTCTACTTGACATTGCCTCCTGATTTCGTATTTTTGTCACAGCTGGTCTTTGCTCTCGCTGAATTACATCTTTTAAAACTTGATTTTCGGTTGCTAGTAATTCAATTCGATGGTTGCTTGCTCTTTGCTCCTTTCTCATTTCATTTCTTTCTTCTAATAAATCCTGTATTTGCTGTATCTTTCTTTGAGATCTCCCATGATCTGAAGAGAAATTCTGAACCACTGTATTTGGTGTTAATTCTTGGTTTGGGGTATGATTTCCCTCGTTACTTTGTTGTTGTCCTGATTCTCTTCCTTCCTCTTGTCTATTCTCCCAGTCTTCATTATTATTTTGGTTCCCAGAATTAGCTTCTTGAGACATATTTTTCAGAACCTGTTGTTTCTTAACTATTTTTCGCCTTGCTGATTGCTTTCCTTTCTCGAAATCTAGAAATTTCTAGAAAGTCAGTCAAATGAACTCTTACACATCAAAATCATAAGAGATCCTATTTATTACTTTAACTGTAAATTCTTCCTATCACAAATCTGATTTTTCCCACTTCATAAAATCCTTTGTTTCATATTCTTATCTACCTTTTCAAACATTTTTCATGTTAATAAAACATGCTTATGTAAATAAACTTTACACTCATTTTTTGTATCTTGCAAAATTGAATTTTCCAACCTTTTCCTTTAAATTTTTTCAACCATATCCGTTCTTTTCTTAATAAAAATGTTTCTTTCTTGGACGATTTAGTTTTGAAATTAAAACATTTTTTCCTTCATCAGGTAGGATAAATCCTTTAATCGTCCCTGTTTCTAGCGCCAAATTGTTTATGCCAAAAATCTTTTCGACTAAAACAACCAATCAAATTCTCACATATCAATTAAAGGTTGAAATCGAGTAACAGCCAAACATCTTTATATTGATTTTATAAAATCATTTCTGTACGATACATAAAATCAATTATGTACGATATATAAAATCATTTCTGTACGATACATATGGTCACCCAAATTTAACATTTTCGGTCTATGATCTTTACATTCTTCAATTAAGTACAAAAATCCTTACTTAATATAATTACTTCTCCTAGATTCATACCTAGAAATTTCTTCTCTTTCTTTCTAAGGTTTGTTTCCTATTTTTTCCGACCCCCTCTTTGTTGTCTGGCTTCTTCTATTTATAGATTTATTTTACTGGGTCCCTCTTTGTGCAACGTGTCATTTTCTCCAGTCTGGTCATCGTTCCTTGATCGATTCTTCTTTGGGTCAATGCTCTCGTGTCATTTTATCCAGTCTTGTCGTCATTCTTGGATTGCCTCTTCTTTGGTTCGATCCATTTTATTTCGATGTACCCATCGTTCTTGTATTTCCTCTTTTATCTGGTGCGATCATATAGTTGACAGATCACTCTTAATTGCTTCTTGGTTCGATGCTTTACATATTCAACACGTGTCTTCTTATCTTTATAGACTTCTGTTATCTCGATCATTAAAATAATTCGAGTAATTATTACTTTTACTTTCTCGATTATCAAAATAATAGAGTAATCATTACTTTTACTTTCTCGATCAGCCATCATTTAATGCTGTTTGTTTTATTCGATGTAATCCAACTTTCTCGATCTTATGTGTCCTTCATGCAATTCATAGTTCAGATGCTTCGCGTCTTTTCGATATTTGATATCTTTAATATTGATTGTATGATTCTCGCTCTTTTTAATTTGGTTGCTTCCTATCTCGATCTTCTTCCACGTGTCATGCTTCTTTTATTTACTAACAAATAGAATAATAAGAGAAGGAATGAGCAGTCTTCAACATCAAGTAGTCAACATAAACTTGCTGTCAAATAGCGATGAGGTCAATCGGAAAGTCAACCTTAATCAACTGATGTTTCTCTTTTCAATTTTGATTCTCCTTCATCTTATCCTCTAGGTGTTCTTTGTCGGAATCTATTGAAGATTTATATTCTTTCCGTCCCAGTTTAATTGCATAAATAGGGTTTTGCACACACATTAAGGAATGGGAAGATGTATAAAAATTTTCCATCTATATCCTTGATAAACATCTTCAACCATTAATTGTTATTAGTTTATTTAAAAACTAACTTATATTTCCTCGATAAAGTGTAAAGGTGGTTTTGGAATTAAAATAAAAAAATATCAATTTAAGCAAGTATTTTGGGACAAAAAAAAAAACTTATTTAAACAACTAAATTAGAACGGAGGGAGCATATTTTATGGCTTAATTTTGTCTGATTTCTCCTCTCTCTCCTTTTTTTTGCCCTAATTTTCAATTTGTCAGCTTTTCTTTCTTTACTGTATTTCTTTACCTTTAATGATTATGTTTATCTCTCTTTAATGGAAGATCATCCTCAATAATATCCTTTTGGCCATGCAGAAGTGTATCAGTTATGTCTCATTACATCAGTATGAATTTCTCGAGTTGGCTTCTCAACAGTTGTCATCTATCAGGTTGGCTTTACTTCGCAGTGGTGCATCGGTTTCTGCTTGTTCTCATCAAGATAACTACTTGAGTGTTACAAATTGGTTCTATTTTTTTTCTCAGGTATGTTTATCTTACTGCTCTACGTGATAACTTCAATTTACATGTTACATCTAATTGCAACACTTTTCGGCTCTACTATCATATTCAACAAACCTATATTTCTAAATTGCAAACACTTCTTACTCATTATAATTATAAATCCCCTCAGTCTCTTTCTTTCTTTCTTACCCTTCCATGTTTACAAATCTTCCTGTTTTTCTTCATAATGGTAAGACCTCATCTCAGTCATATAACCCAACAAATGGAAGATACCTCTTTAACAGATGAACCAATTCGTAGAAGAGTTATCTCACAATCTGATTCTGCAATCTTTACTGGCATCAGAGAATGGAGATTTTGTTTAGCTGGAAAGTTGTATGCACCGGGGATTATGATTTGGCAAGATGCTGAGAGAGCAGCTAGATCTATCTGGCCTCACTTATGAAAAAATGATCAATGGTACGTTCAAGATCGATCTCTTGACCCTAATATCTTTAGTATTAAATTTCAAAACTCTTCTGATAAAGATTCTATTTTATATGGGGGAGCTTGGAATTTAGATGGTCATTTGATTGTGCTTAAAGACTGGAACTTAACCATAGACTATCTTAACTTGGATTTCTCCATATTTCTTTACTGGATTGAGTTCAAGAATTTTTCGTCTGAATTTCTTACCCTGAAATTCTTAGAATTCTTGGTAATATTGTGGGTGAGACTAGACTAGTAAAACCCGACGGTATCAATCCTCCTACATCTAACAAAATCAGAGCTCTTGTTATGATTGATATAAGAACTCCTTTAATATCTGGTACTTATGCTGCAAGTGATGCTGGTATTACAAGATGGGTGGGTTATTTTTATGAAAAGCAACCATACCATTTATGTAAGGTGTTGATATGCCTTGAATCATTTGTTTGCCGGAATACAACGGGGAGTCCGAGGGGCAGAGCCCCCCGCCTAAACGGTATACGTAATGTATTATGACTGGGATTGTTTTCCGCTTTCTAGTCGAATTAGGGTTTATTCCTTTTGCCCTATATATAGGCATACGTTGTACCTAGAGAAAGTATCTTTGGTATTCTGCTCAGTAATAAAACTCTGGTTTCTCTGCCGTGGAGGTAGCTAACGCAACAGTTAGTGAACCACGTAAATCCCTGTGTTCTTTCTTCTATTATTGTTCTCGTTTGATCTCTCGTTATAACATAAGGAATGCAAAGTAGCAGATCATTCTGACTTGGATTGTAAACCAATGAAAATTCCATATTGGAAATGGAGGAAACATTTAGAAATTTTGGTTTTGCTGAACCAATCATACCTCAAATCTGATATCCTCAGGAAGAAGCTCAATTGTTTCTTCAACATGGTTATGCTCGTCATTCAAGACTTCTGTCATTCCAGAAAGACCTCTCGATGGTATGCACATCTCCTAATTTACTGCTACAGATAATGATGCTACTTCTTCGTATTCTACTGTGACTCAAGTCGAATCCTCATCTCATGTTCCTAATATAATGGTATTGACAATGCCGAACTTTAAATATAGTTGATCAGTCTCCTTCTGATGTTATGGTTCAAGAAAATGTTGAAAGTCAAGATTCCAATACTTAACCTAATGTATGGGACATAGCTGCTGAGGCTTTACGTACTCAAAATTGCACTGATGTTTGGGCTCTGGTTATTACCTATCCTTTTTCAGTTCATTTCAGGCATTCTATTTTATCTATGTTATTTTCTCTTTTGATTTTAGTTTCTTGTTTTTTCAATATAAAGGTTCTTTCTTGGAATTGTCAGGGTTTCAATAATCCTCATACTAGAGACTGTTTTAGATTTTGTTTGCAACAATATGACCCTGACATCTTTTTTCTTTTGGAAACTAAAACTCAATCTAAGATGCAGTTGTTTTTATCTCATACTAGGTACCCTAATTTTGGTTTGCTCCTTCTATTGTTTTTCCGGTGGTATTGCTTTTGCTTGGAAAAATGGTATTGACCTTCAGATAATGCATACAACTCATAATACTATCCATACCATCATCTACTCTCATAATCATATGCCAGATATTCTTCTTACTTGTATGTATGGGGATAATAATTCTGCAGCTAATCATGATCAATGTCAGTATATGTTAGACATGAATCATTATGTAAATGTACCTTGGATATTGATAGGAGATTTGAATTTTACAATGCATGGTTCTGAATCTCACAGTTCTCATCCTTCCAATCATTATCATTCTAGGAAAATTAGAAATATTGTTAATCAATTAGGCCTTCTTGATCTTGGTTATTCAGGTTCAGATACTACTTGGTCTAATCATAGAAATAGAATTGACTTTACTTCTTTCAGATTAGATAGAGCTTTGGTTAATTCTTTATGCATAAATCATTTCACTTCAGCTTATCTGCAACATATAGCTCCCCTTGCATCTGATCATAGTTCCATTTTATTGCATATTATGCATGAGTCTGCCAAGTTTTTACCTTTCAAATTATATAAATATTGGTTTCAAGCTGCTTCTTGTAAGGACACAATTACTACAAGTTGGAATGACAACTTTCAAGGTTCTCCTTCTTATCAATTTTCTAGTAAGTTATAGCACACAAGGACTCAACTTCACAAGTGGAAAAGAGTTTATTTTGGTAATATTGAATCTTAGATACATTCTCTACATTAACAACTTCAACATTGTCATGATAATAATATTCCATCTAATAACATTTAAGTGCAGCTAAACTCTTCTGTTCAACAGTGGCTTTCTATTCATAAGGAATATTATATGAAACAAGCGGGATCTCATTTCCATGAAGCTGAAAGAAATTCTAATTACTTTCGTAGTAAGGCCAATTATAATAAAATACAATATAATATTCAAGTTATTCAAGGCCCCTTTGGGCCTTTGGTATGATTCTAGACCTGAGATTGAAGATACATATTTGAAATATTTTTCCTTTATCACCACTACATCTAAGCCAGTTCTCGATTTGGATATAATAAATAATTTCTCTCCTTGCATTTAAGAAGATGAAAATTTATTACCAATCCATATTCCAGATGCTGCAGAAATAAAAGAAGTGATTTTTCATATTAGGCCTTGGGCTTTTCCGGGTAATGACGGTTTTCAGGCTGCATTCTATCAATATTGCTGGATATGATCGGAACAAAGGTAATATCCATGGTCCAACATTTCTTTACTACTAAACATATGTTAAAAGCTATTAATCATACTTATCAAATACTTATTCCTATAATTCCTTACCCTCAAACCCCAGTTGATTACAGACCGATCAGTCTCTGTAATATTAGTTATAAAATCATTTCTAAGATTTTATCCTACAGATTAAAAACTGTTTTGCCTAAAATTATTTCACCTACCCAAACAGCATATATCCCTAGTAGACACATTCATGATAATGTCATCATAGCTCATGAGCTAATTCATACCATGAAGACTAAAAAAACTAAAGATGTTTTAGTTGGTTTGAAATTAGATACGTCGAAAGCTTTCCACATGCTGGAATGGCCTTTTTTTGTTATCCATTTTAAAACAACTTGATTTTTATTCAGATTAGATTAAGATGGTTGATCAGTGTATTTCAACTACAACATGACTTTATTTATCAACGGTTGTCCATGGGATTTGTCAACAGGACCCCATATCCCCTTATTTATTTTTGTTTATAAAATCACTAAGCATTTTCCATAAATAACCATTTTTTTTTTATTTTTTTTTTACAGATAATTGCTTATTATTCCTTCAGGCTACTTTAGCTCATATGCGACATCTTCAGGGTATTCTTCACTCATTTGGTCAAGCTTCTGGTCAGGTAATTATATGCAAAAATTGACTATATTTTTTTAGCAAGCATACTTCCCCATCTCATAAGAATTTGATTACAAGTATTTTACAAATGAAACAAATGGGTCTTGGAGAGAAATACTTGGGAATTCATTTACTTCTGCATAGATCTAATTGTCAAGGTATTTTGGACAACATGAGTACTAAATTACAGGTTTGGCAAAGTAAGATCATCAACCAAACAGGTAGAACTACCCAAATTGGTTCTGTTCTTAGTACTATGGGGATATACCAAATGCAGATTCTCAAATTACCAGACACGACTATTCAACAAATGGAGAAGATTCATCGTTAATACTGGTGGCATAATTTTGATAACCATAAGTGTCCTCATACTATATTTTGGGATAAAGTTTCCCTTCCTAAAAGAATGGGAGTATTAGGTATGAAGAATTTAAAAAATTATAACCAAGAAGCTCTGTCATCTCGTGTTCTAAAAGGTAAATACTTCCCTTTGCATGATCTGAAGTTTTTTCCTTCTCCTTCTGATGTGAATTCTAGTTGGGTATGGCAAAGTATCTCTCCCGGTCTTCGAATTGTTCTTGAAAATGCAAAATGGCTAGTAGGCAATGATTTAGATATTAACATCTGGACTCACAATTGGATTCCAGATTTGTCTTCTCCTCTTAAACATTGAAATGATTTGCATTTAAGTGATTATCAGTGGGTTGCTCAATTCATTGATTCGTATAGAAACCAATGGAATATTTCTTTGTTACAACAACTATTTACTACTTCTCAGGTTGATTCTATACTTAATATACCTCTTCAGTTGGATCAACGAGATAGTTTAGTTTGGCCTTTCACTTCAACTGGAATTTTTACTACAAGGTGTGTCTACTTATGTTCATCTTTGCTTGCAACAATCTTATAATTCAGCTGCAGATTTGTCTCCTAAATTCAGGGTTAGATTTTGGAAAAATAACATTCCCCACAAGCTTCAACTGTTTCTATGGAAGACTTTTTTTAAATCTGATTACAACAAAGACAAAGATTTCTAATCCTGCTTCTATATGTACAACAATCACCAAGTTGAAGATTTAGAACATTTATTGGTCCACTGTCCTTTCTCAGCTTCTATATGGAGATATTTTCTTCCTCAAGCTTATCAGAATTTGGTTAAACATCAATCTTTTATCTGATGGGTTCGAACTTGGCAAGCTCCAGGCTCTCTCATTACCATTTATTATTCCACAAACACTATCCATATCATTGCTTGCATTTTGCATTGCATTTGGAAACACAAATGTCAGATCATCTTTAATAATGCATCCCCCCAACTCTAATACAGTCATTCGTAGTATCTCTGCATACTTGCATTTTAATCATTTAACTTCTGATACTTTTAATTTTTCTGTTAGAAATAGTATAAGCATGAATTTTAATTGGCAAGCTCATCCTGTCAATTATTTGAAGATTAATGTTGATACTTCATTTCATCCTCAAGTTTATTTAGCTGGAATTGGTGTAATAATAAGAAATCATGCAGGGCGATTCTTGGCAGCTAAAGGAATTTTAAGAAGAACTCTGCATGCAAACAAAACAGAGGCTTGGGCTCTGTTTGAAGCTATGCAATTTTCTCTCACCCATGGTTTGAATCATATTATCTTTGAAACTGATAACTTAAACATCTGTAAGTTTCTTCAACATCAACTTCCTCCTCCTCCTTATCAAAGTCTGTCTCTTCTTAGAAGATGTATTAAATATATGTAATAATAACCCTAATTGGTCATGTGTTTATGTTCATAGATTGTGTAATAAAACAGCTGTGAGCCAATTGTCATATTTTTGTAAAATTATGGCATTGTCATTGTCATCTCTTTATTTTATTTTCAGGTATGAAACCAGATAAAAAGACTACGCGGTTTGGTCATAAACAATACCTGTATTTCTTATACACTTCCATGTAGATTAGCTTTGTAAATGAACTTTACTAATTCTTAATTAGTATTGTTTTAATGCTTTTGCTCTTTAATTAGGATAAGTATGGAATACTAATGATGTTTTGGATATATGTTAAGATTAAGAATTACAGTCAACAAGAGTATTTATACTACTTGTGCTTAGGAAGTTAGGATCTTCATTCTGGACTCAGTCAGAGTTGGACTTGATTAGCAAAAGACTGCCTGATTAATACTATATTAATTTCGGAACTCGATTGTTAATTAGTATGAGCATTGAACAAGTAAAGTATAGAAATTGGAAGCTATGGCAGCCATTGGGGGAGAGGAACGACTGGTATTAAAACTGTGGGAGGTGACAGCCTTAGAAGTTATTTTTCCGCTTGTGCGTTGGAAAATAGAAATGCTTGTAGAGTTGGAATAAGGATATCTACAACTCTACAAGAAAAAAAGAATCAAATTATTTCTACCCATTGTGAGAAATTTCAAGGTTACTCTTATGGGTTAATCCAACCGCTAGAGATGGAAATAGGCTCCATTAAGCATATGATTTTCACAACTAATTTAACACCGCGTCCCAAATATTTTCGTGAGGAACTCCGGTTGTAATTCGGTGGCTTGTGTCGAGCACTTTGTAACTTTATCCCCCTTTACTTGTATGAGAAATAAAAGCACTCTTGCTTCTTGACAAGCTCAGGGCGTATTATTAGCCTTAACCGGGCTGAAATCTTAATTTTCCTGCCCAAACCAAGCTGAGCCCTATAATGGGTAAGCTGGTTGGTGGGCACTTGGAAGATAATGTTGGGCTTTATAAGCGTAATCAATAATGTGTAGTCTTGGACGATAAAGAAAAACAAAGCCCAAAATCAATACACAAGTTATTATCCTATCTCCTTCCTTTTCAATGCTTTCATAGTGGCAAGAAACATTTTCCTCTTCTCTGCAATATGTAATCAACTTTGATGCAAACATTTATCATTTACGAAAATTATCTTTCCCTTTGTTAAAAAGATTATGATTTTTTTGTGCAAGGGTCCTAAATAATTGTACATAGTATTAGGCAATTAGTTATTTATTTTTTTAAGTCAAAGGAATATATTAAAGGCACCCAAAAATAAATTACATAGGACCATTTGATATGTTGGTGTTTTACGGTGAAAAAAAAATGTACGGTAAAATAGTATTTTTAAGTAGGTTCGAGAGATAAAGCTTGAATAGGACGAACCTAGACCAAGAAATGGTCGTTTACGTCCTGCTTCGGTTACAAAGATGGAAAGGATTAGGGTAGGTCTTAGAGGAGGGAAGCAAAGAAGGTTGAGAAATATCAGTGTGATAAAGTAGTGTGTGAAGGAGAAAGGTTATCTCTGAGATGAATCGTTAATTTTGTATGTTTTTGTTTTTCCTGACTGATTGTCTTGTCTGTCCTGTTTTGAATAGATGAGAATCATCTATTTATAGTTCAAATGAGAAACGCTGATTTTTCATAAGTCATGGAAGTTAGGGAGAGATAGAGAAGTAATGATTGTGGAGATTGTAGTGGGATGGTGTCCGGAAAGTAAAGAAGACCTGCAGACCACTAGTTCACATACTCTCAACTGCTCTGTAATCGCCCACTACTTGTTACCTTCTTGTTCGTTGCTATGTTGCCACAACGCACGATTGTTGTAGACTGCCAGACCAATACCTCATGAGAATCCCCTATGTGTTGTATTTGATATCTCGTAGAAATAGTGGAGTCATGAGCCACTATTGTTTTGATTAAGTCAATTCAAACGACTTGCTAAGTCAGTGAGGTAAGTTACGCGACTCACTAGATTGATGATAAGACTAATTAGTGTCGAGTCTGGAAAGTTTAGTGGCTATGTACTTACTTTGGAGTAACATGGCACATTTAATGGCTAAGTATTAACTTAGAAGTGACTTAGCATAAGTTTGAGAGGCACTTGAGGCCAACTGTTGTAGAAGGCTTTTTAAGCAAGGAAACCTACTAGAATTCATATAAGATTTGATATTAGACCAATATTGAGTAGAAAGGCGTATTTCTGAGAGACGTAGCTGACAAAGTTATTGCTAGCTACTTAGCGCAAATAGTAATGTGCTAACTTTCTTGATACAAAAGGTTAAGGTGCTAACCTCTCAGTGAAGTAAAATTGAGTACATTATAAGCTAAAATTGAGTACATTATAAGCTACATTTATCGCAATTATTTTAGTAAGAACAAACCATAAACAGGGAGGTCAAGGTGTTATTATATTTTATCTCTAATTGTTGTTCTAAAATAAGGAAATCAAAGAACAATTACATAAAATGTAGAAAAGAAGTAAATTATAGAAAGCAAAACATACAGAAATATGGAGTCATCCTTAAACCTCGATTGCGTTAACCATTTCATAATATTCACTGACATACTATATAAAAGATAACTCAGCACTTAAAACCTACCATAACGGTGAAAAAGTGTTCTTTCATTCAATGATTATTGGATATTTGCAAATCTTACCTGTTAAGATATCAAATCAAAGTATGCATTATATTTACAACTGACTAAGAATGTATATATTTAGGGCTAAACCAATATATCAAAACTTCATATTTTTCTGAACAATTTGTACGATTTATGAAGATTGTCTCTTTGTATATAAGGCAGGATGCTCTATATACTTCTGACATATCCTTGGAAATAACTCGCCATAACTCAACACATAACTCACCGCCCACCACCACAACTCAATGCCAACCACCACCAAAGGTATCCCTTAAGGGCCACTATTTGTTTGAACGGTCTAATAGAACACAGAGAAATAACAATTAATTGAATTAGAAAATTTGATACAAAAATCAACTCTTTAAGGAACGACCAAAACAACCGAATGACAATATGAGCATATGTCTTTAGGTGAAATCATATGAGTGTAACTGAATCATTTGATGCCCATGATAGATTTATTAAAATTTCGTCCGACGACTCACATGCTAGAATGAAACTTATATAAACTTGAATGTTTTCACTTTCATAGTCACCAACCAAAATTGAACACTGATTTGGAAAAAATGGTTCTTATCCTCCAAAAATACAATTGCACCCTAAGCTATGAAAAGTAATATAAAAGTACAAAATTGACAGTTGTGGAAGAAAATATCAAAACCGTCTGGACATAGAATTGATCGCTATTTTCCTTTAATGATGACTTGAAACTCAATCGTAAATGGATGAAAAAAATCATCATTACATTAAAACTCGGTATGGATGAAAAAAAATATATTAAAACTCAGTCGTACCTTTCTGCAGAGAAATGTAGCCTTAGCTCAACTAACTAAAAATGGATAAGGTCGATAATATAGAATGGCAGAGATCTATCTCTTCGTCGTGCCAAGGAAACAATGTTGCAGAGGTACATTCGAGAAACAAAAGCTAATAAAGAAGGACCATGTACCAATTTTTTCCATCTAAGCCAAGGTAGTTCAAATCTTCTTTGGCAGCATATCCACCTGAAATATGAACTTTCTCACCCATGATTGTTCCCATATTCTAACAATCACGATTTTTCCCTGCAAAGACACAATTGCAGGTAGCCGATTAAGAACATACAGATGAAATTAATGTTCAATGCTACGCATTTGAGGAAACATATTAGTTACATGCAGTGAGAATAACAAAGGATTATCGGGGGAAACGAAAAGAAAAGAGAGATATAACAGTCAAAGCTTTTGCATATAACCCAAGCTAAAGAAAATTGTCAAAGGAAAATGTCCAAAAGAAAAATAGTATATATGTACAAAAAAATGGAACCATGTTGCATTCAAATAGTTCTGGCCATTCTTAAAGAAATACGAACTTGTTGATTTATTAATAGAGTTTCTCAAATTTGCACCATGTTGCATTTAAGTAATAGAGTTTCTCAAGTTTGCACCATCCAAAATAACAAACTGAACTCGTGGATTCTAAAATGCTCCTAAGCAAGTTGTTTTGAGCTTTAATCTTTTTTAGCGAACGATAAGTTTCTGGAATTCAAATGCAGCCAATTTAAGAAATGACTTTGACATATTCATGGTCACGGATTTATGATAAGTGGTGCTACGCTGGCTGCTTTCCATTTACCTTTTCATTTTCTTCATTACTATTGTGTGTTAAGAGTCAATCACTTCACACCTACTTTTGTGTGTTAAGAGTCAATCACTTCACACCAAAGAGTGTATGCATCAAAATATTTTGTCAACTATCTCAAAAAACTTATAGGGGTCGGTTTCGATGTTTTTCATGCATTTGATTTCAACGTATAAAGTACAAGCACTGAAAATGTTCATTATTGCTTGCTACAACATTTACCAACATGTAATCATCAGCCTTATAATCATATCCAAAAGTACATAAACCAATATCCTTATTTGGTAGATTATGTACTGTCTTATACTCTCTAGTAGTTGGGTTCCAAAGAAAAAGAATCCCCTAACCCCATAATTAATCAATAAGCAAACCAAACCATCACAACAACCCAACAACCGGACATGTTGGTAAGATTCCATGATCCAATTCAACAAAATTATCATTCAAAGCATCCATAGGAGATTGTGATGATAATAATGAATGATAATTCATGGAGGAGATTACTAAACCTCTCCTCTGATTATAAGATTTAAATACGAGACTTGGGTTTAGTTCTCTCTGGACAGAAAGATTGAGGTGGCATTTAACGAAACTAGGATGAGAAATAAGGGAAAACCAAGCTTTGCAAACACACTTACATGTAAGTAATGATTTCACTGGTAACCTTAGAAGAATGTCGATGTAGAGATAGTTAAGAATTAGAGAAAACCAAGTTTTGTAAACACACCTGCATATAAGTAATGATTTCACTGGTAACCTTGAATGGATTTCTTGGTGAAGATCTCCTGGAAGGCTTGAGAAACACACTGCGCTTGATTTGCTTCCTCTTAATTACTTTTTGTAGTTTTTTTGAGGATCGAAAAACTAGGGTTTTGCTGTTTTTAGCTCGGCCTTTTATTTCCAAACAGGGGTGTTTGATATAAAAGATTTTAATCGAACTAGGCCGGTCCGGTCCGTACATGCTTTAGGTGCCATGAGCAGTTTCGAACTCGGGCCGCACAAATCGTAGCTGAACATATGGGGCACTTTTACACCAAAATAAATATTCAGGTTGCCCTTAGTAAAAGTTTGTGCTCAAATATCCATCAAACACTAGAATACGGGTTAGTTTGGTATTGTTGTGAAATTTATAAAAACGCTTTTCTGTTGTGCTGTGTTGTGTAAAAAAACAGTTGAACGTTTGGTAAACTATAAATTAAAAGCTAGAATTGATTAAAAAAATGATCAAATTGTGTTGGATAAAATATCAGCTTCAACAATTATTGTTGTGACAAATGAATAATTTTATATTATATATATAAATATATATTGTTTCTTAATTTATATATATATATATCGAAATTATATTTACTAATAATTATCGTTAAAAAGTACTCCATATTTTAAGTAACCATATTTTTATTATTGATATCATTTTAAAAAAAAACTAAAATTAGATAATTATTTAATATTTGATTTATTTTTTATTATTGATAAAAAAGAATTATAGATTTATTACATATCTATTTCCTTGTACAGTGAATATCAAGAATATACAAATCATTTATGAATATAAGAAAACATCATTAAAATGGTATACAGAATATATATTGAAATTAAAAATAATAATATGTAAAGAATATTATATGATATATGAGATTAAATATTGATTGTAAAAGATCTAAGGGTGAGTTTATCATTTATAAAAAAAAATAGGATTAAAAAAATCGGATATTAAAAATAGGACGGAAACATAGTTTTTGCTTTTAATACTTTTAAAAACTCCGATTTCCCATCTTTTAAAAACAGATAATTTAATTTTTACAAAAGAATATTTTATTAAAGAATTATCAAATATCAAACTAAAATATTATTATTACATATATTTTTAAAGTGTTTTTGGAAAAATAAAAGCAATATTAAACCCAACATACATTTGTGGGGGCACTCTTTCCTCATTTCTCCTATTTTCCACTCTCTCTAGTCAACACAGAGCAGAGGAGAAACAAAATTAAAAAAAAAATGGCATCAAAATTGCTTTCATCATTCTACTCAATCCAATCTCAATCTCTGCATTCCCCATTAACCACTAGATCTTCATCATCATTGTCATACATTTCCCGCCATAAGAATCCAACTTCTTTCACTATCAACTCCCAACAAAAACACCCACCACTACCATTTCTTCACACTCCTCTCCCTAATACAAAGAACCTTAATTTATCATCATCATCTCAAAGATCTCTACAAACAAAAGCTCAATTGAATTTCAATATCCCATTAATTTCACCACAAGATCAATGGGGTACTTGGACTGCACTCTTTGCCACTGGTGCTTTTGGTATCTGGTAACGAAAACAATCTCAAATTTTCATGAAAAAAAAATCATTTTTTTTCCTTTAAATCTGATAAATTTTGGTAATTTGATTTCTGGGGTTAATGAAATTGGGAATTTTGTAGGTCAGAGAAGACGAATATTGGGAGTGCATTAAGTGGGGCATTAGTGAGTACATTGGTAGGACTTGCAGCAAGTAATTTAGGGATTATATCTTGTGAAGCACCAGCTTATAATGTTGTAATGAAGTTTTTGTTACCATTGGCTGTTCCTTTGCTATTATTTAGAGCCGATTTGCGTCGTGTTATTGAGTCTACTGGAACACTGCTGTTGGCCTTCTTAGTTGGTTCAGGTCTGTATGCATATACATGCTTGCTTATTATTGCAATTGCTATAGTATTTTTTTCCTGTTATAGGGTTGCTAGTGGTTTGCTTTAGATAATTTCTTAGTTTTATGTTGTTATTTGATTCATGGGTTTGGTTCAATATTGCAATTTCATTATGGTGTGTGTAACTGATTTTGTTCTCGAATTTGTAAAATAAGCTGCAATGTGCGCATTCGGGAAGGTTCAGGTCGATTCGTGGATGTCACTTTCTTACACTCCATGTTTATTGGGTTTTGAATTGTGTTTATGTTTTTGGTTTCACAGGTTTGATTCACAATTGTAGTCTAGAGTGAATGGCTAATGTTAATAAACACAATTGTCTTAAGCTATACTAGTAAATTCAGCTAAACTATGGGGAATCACTGTTGTTTAGGACAAACTTTTGTGACATGGAGAGGAGAGGAAACTATTCTCTTAAAGAATTGCTCTTTGGTTCATCTCCCTTCTGGGTGTGCACTTGATGTGTATTCGTACAGTCTACATAATCCTCCTCTTCGTGAAAAATTAGCAAAGTAAACTACAGACGAAGAAAGATTATATGGTTATGTTAGGATTCTGTGTACCTTTTCATGCATGCAGGGTTATCATCATTTGTACTCATTTATCCTTTGTATGACAGTTGCTACAACAGTTGGTACTGTAGTGGCATATCTGATGGTACCTATGAGATCACTCGGTCAAGATAGTTGGAAGATAGCCGCTGCCCTCATGAGTAGACATATTGGCGGAGGTAATTTCCTTGAACACACTTTTCTATTGTAAAATATTGAAAGGCATACTGTGCAACAAACGTAATGTGTGTATTATTCTAACCTTTGTTGAAATCGGTTGTCTAAATCTGGTTACTATTTGCAGTGCCAATAGTTTGTGCAGGTTTGTTTATTTTTGCAAACTTATGCTACAACTGACGATGTTATCTCTATTGCAGCGGTCAATTATGTTGCTGTTTCGGAGGCTCTTGGTGTCTCTCCATCAGTTTTGGCTGCAGGATTAGCCGCAGATAATGTTATATGTGCAATTTATTTCACAACACTGTTTGCATTGGCATCGAATATTCCTCGCGAGGCTCCAACATCAGCAAATGGTGTGCCTTTCCTTATATCTCTGGTCATTAAGAATTTACATTCACTAATTATCATGCTGATGTAATTGCTAGTTCTCCTTATTTGTTCCTGGTACACTTCATGAGAACTTTCTCAGTTTACCATCTGCTGCAGAGTATTGTTTAGACAATAACTCTACGCAAATCCTAAGAGTACTGTGAGTATGTGACTCTGCTACTTTGTTAAACCACTTTCGTTTTGTTTCTAGTCATTTCTTAGATTCACATACTTCATCTTTTCTTTACTAGGTAAATCCACCTTATTTTAGCTATTTCCTTTTTCCCTTCCATTTTCTTTTTAGTTTCGATTTGGAATACTATAAAACCTTAGATTATTGATGTAATGAGAACCTGAACTTTGGCAGATGATGTGACGAATATGGGATCTGAGGCAGGAAACAAGTTACCCATTCTGCAAACTGCTACTGCTATTTCTATATCCTTTGTTATCTGCACAGTTTCCACCTATATAACGAAAGCACTTAAAATCCAAGGATACAATCTTCCATGCATTACCGCAATTGTAGTAGCATTAGCAACTATATTTCCAACACAATTTGGTAACCTTGCACCTGCTGGTGAAGCTGTGGCTTTGATTCTGATGCAGGTATGTAATCATACAACCATTATCTATTCTTGCAGTAGAGGTGTTTTCTTAGTTATCTGCTCAATCTGTTTGAAGTTGAGATGCAAATAATCCTATGTGAATTTGTAGACCCACTTTGTAGTGTGGGTCTTGAAAGCCTTACCACAATTTATTAAAAAACAAACTCCTGCTTCGTCCAAGCAGTCCATGATATGCTTTTACTTCTTTATTTTTTCTACTTACATAGTTTGTTTTCTTTTGTCCTTAACACGTATTATGCTATAAGTATACCAACCTTTTCGGATTTGATGAACTTGTGAATACTTTCCTTGTTTTTTTGTTTTGATTTGATAGATGCAAAGACTTGTAGAATAACAATTTGATAAAAAAATCTCCACTCAAACCAAAACTTGTGGTTCTTGAGTGCTTTTGTACTAAACTATTGCTTTTCGAGAAAGCCTTTCTAAGTGATCCTGAACTTGATAAGTCATAAGGACCACATTCTACTGACCTAAAACAACCACCTCAAAAGCAATTTTTCTTCTTCTTTGCAACCCTTTGTCTCATGCTAGAAATCGGACTCTTTTTATCTTCTATCCTTGCTAACTATTTGTGTTGGACTTTCGATATATTCGTCTGGCATAACAGGTCTTCTTTGCTGTCGTGGGTGCAAATGGTAGCATCTGGAATGTCATTAATACTGCTCCAAGCATCTTCATGTTTGCTCTAGTGCAGATAACTGTACATCTTGCCATAATTCTTGGAGTGGGAAAGCTTCTAGGCCTAGAAAGAAGACTTTTGTTGTTGGCTTCAAATGCTAATGTCGGAGGACCTACTACTGCGTGTGGAATGGCTACAGCTAAAGGATGGAGTTCTTTGATTGTCCCTTCAATTCTTGCAGGAATATTTGGAATTGCCATTGCAACTTTCCTTGGGATTGGATTCGGGGTTAAGGTTCTTAAATATATGTAATTAATTTTCGAATCTTGCAATTCATAATTGTAAAATCTCATGTATCTGTATTATTTGTCAGACTTGGTTCAAGGCCATGAGAAGAAAAAAATCTCCCAAGCCATAAATTTGATTGTTGAAGCAATGAAAACCAGACTCATGAGCTATCAGACTTTTCGGTCCCGGACTGTAAGGACCCTTCACAGCACTAGAATAGACATCAATGTCTCAAACAGTGGACCAGTTTATCACTTAGGCTAACCCTTATGGACATCAATTCAACTTTCAACTTCAAGCCCTTGAATCAAGCTGGCTTCGAAGGGATTGCTTGAATATGAGCTTGAATCAAGTTTGTTGCGTCCGATGGTTGGGCGCGCAGAAATTTTACTTTTTACGCTAAATGATTGGGCATATCAAATATAAACCATCATATTGATTTTATAAGTTAAAATCTAACGGTTCATCTATTTACACTCAATCATTGGAAACATCAATCATGAACTATTAAATTTAATTTTATGAGTTAAAATCTAATGACTTATCTATTTACAGCCAAACCGGTTATTAGACGTGTAAATTGACTTACCATAGTGGTAAGGATTTGATTCAAGCTAAATATACGGGTTACTCTACTCCCAAAGAACTAGACTCGCTCGACACCGAGTATGAAAACATGCGGACGCCAGTTGTAAGAATAACACAGAATGAGAAGAGCAGATGTGGAAGTATTAACACGCGCTCATATCAAGATAATAACAAATTAGCACACTCCTCCTCATGCATTAACTGACAAACACACACATAACACCACCACACCTTGCAACATAAGCATGCATCACTATCCCCATTTGATCATCAGTTCTGCTTACAAACCATCCATCCAAATATGTCAACTCTAAAGATCCCACTTTAAGGATGCTTTAGTTTTTCAGTTAGAATTCCACTAAAGAATTCCCTCATGGGGCATGCCACCAGTTACTCACTGACAAAAATGAAAAACCCCTAGCTAGCTAGTAGCTAGGTATAGAACCATATTGTAAATGATGATAAGAAAATGATCATTATCATTAAAAAACGACTATTGCGAATACGATTTCAGAAGATATAGTAGATAGTAATGTCTAACATCATAACATCATATGGATACAAGACAATATCAAAGAGTAACCGGTTTACAAGATTAGGATGGTTTAGAACTTATAAATTATAGGATCTTTAAGTTACCCATATAATATGAAATTAATTTTAAAAAATTTGAATATATTATTTCACGTGTAATTTTGTTTGGTCAAACATATTGGACATTAAATCAGATGATACGGAATAGATACAGTCATATAAAATTCATTATAAATTAACCATTATGATATGTTGAAGTCCATAGATTAACTAAATTCGAAAGCCGATATTTAAAATAAGTTAAGCCCATTAATTTCAATGCCCCGAATTATGGTCGGAGATGTACAGGCGATCATACTCTTACGTGGAGATTTTAATCAACTTTGAACCAAAATGAATGCCAATTAAAAAAATGAAAAGTCTGAAATAACGTCACAAGGGTATTACTACATACATCATCACTTTGGGTGCTTCTTAAAATAGAAATCAAAATTATTTTGCGACATGTATGCTTCTTGCCTTGAAAGGGAATTGAGTCGACATATATAGTATTACATACATACATACATCATCATAAATAGCCATTAACTTTATTTTTAAGAAGAATAAGAAAAAGAGTGTGAAGTGGAAAATATACTCCTCACATGCAATCAGCAATTTCACACGTAAAAATAAATTATTCAGAGTATGATTCAAATGAGAGACACAAGTAAAGTGGGAAAACAAAAACCCACATCCATTTTTCACTATTTATAATGTTGACTGTCATTGACCATTAAATTTCTAGTGATGAACTCAATAAAATCTCACACAGAATTATTTTGCATTATGCAATACTAGGTTGATATGGGTGGACATGGATCACGCTCCTTGGATATTGCATGTTTTATTTCTACTCAAAAATATCAATCAATAATGTCCAACAACACTCTTACGACCGAAAGGCAAAGGCTTAACATTATTGAAATGTTACATAAACACTCTTTAAAGTCCTGTGTAGGCACAAAATCCGACTAGGTTCTTAAAACCGACCCGTCTTAGTAAAAATGTGTGTCTGATTTAGGGGTATAAATTTTATCCAGTGGTCCAAGGTCCAGTACCGATCGCCCTTACCTATGGAGTCTCATGAGTACCTATAGTCCGTTATGGGATGGACCGACCTAACCCATTTAAATATAAGGGCGGACAAAGGTCAGGAGTTGAATTTCCTAGCCCGATCCTATATCCGGCCTAGTTTTTCGTTTATACTATCTATTTACTTGGTCTAGTTGTTCATTTCAAATTTTCATAAATATAATTTATAAAACTATAACATAATGAATAACTAAACTAGTATATACTTTAGATATAATAAAAAATTATTAAATATACTGAAAAAAATTTCTATTAACATGATTTAATTTTAAAAAAATTTAATTATTATTTTATATTATAATTGCATAATTTCTTTTTTTATTTAATTAAAATATTTTTTACTATATATTTAAGATCCATCCGGTCCTGTCCGCCCAAGCTCAAATTATTAAATAGGCTTGGGCAAGCCATGGGCACTTTCTCTTTCCTTTTATTTAAATGGGCTAAGTCAGACCATCCCATAACGCCTGATCCATTTAATTTAACGAACAAAAGATCATTCTGCATGGCCTGTCTTTGCCAAGTTAATTAATGGGTCGGACTTCCCAGTCCGTCCCAATTTACACCCCTAGCCTGACTATGACATCACTGAAAGAGAAGGTGGAGGCTTTACCTTGTATGTGTGCATGCGTGTGGCATTTACAAATAAGTAAACAAAATTATTTTCTTTAATAATGAAACTATATTCTAGCTATAATTTTATGGGACTATAAATGAGGAGACTCCATATATATCAGACAATAAATTCTGTTTTGCATTAGAAAAAGGAACAGTTTCCGGAGTAAGTCAGAGAGTGATAACAAAAATCAACAACACTATCAAAAAAAAAAAAAAAAAAAAAAACTTAGTACCAAGAAGAAGAAAAAAATGGTGAAAGCAGAGATAAGAATGGTGTTGTTGTTAGTGTTCTTGGGGATTACTATGATTTTTGTTATGATGCCTACCACTACTTTTAAGAAAGTTTGGTTTCCTTGTATTAAAGCCAAAACTCAATCTACATATTTTGGCGCAGCAGGTAGGTATCTCTCTATATGATCAAAGATATTATTCATGGGTTTTTATCTTTCTAATTTTTATGGTATGAATTTTGTAGCTTTTTTTGTAATAATTTTCCCTTTGTTTTGATGATTTCTAGGAGCAAGAATTTTGATATACACATTCCCAATGTTATTCATAGCTGCATTAGGTTGTGTATATCTTCATTTATCAAAGAACAATGAAGATAATTACAAGAAAAGGTAATTAAGAAGATGATTATACTCCGAATATATTTTTGATTTTAAAAAGAAAATAAAAATAGTATTATTAGCAAGTTTTTTCATGAATTTATGTTAATTTTCAGTAACCTAATTTTGATTGTTTAGTGACATAGTGATAAGGAGAATAATCGAGTTTCGATATGGAAAACTCCGGTACTCGTAAAAGGACCATTAGGGATTGTAACAGGAACAGAATTAGCATTTTTCCTAATGTTCATTGCTCTATTGGTCTGGTCATTTGCAAGTTACTTGACCATGGGTTTCCAAACCATCAACAAAAAATCAGCTGCAAAAGCTGGATTGACTGTGTAAGTATAAATTTACAACGGTTTTTCGATTATCTGATTTTCGATATTTTTCGATTATCTTAGTACTTGTTTTTTTTTTTTTTCGTTTCGCAGATGGCAACTCAAACTAGAGAGTGCAGGTCTAAGATTTGGATTAGTAGGGAATGTAGCTTTATCATTTTTGTTCTTTCCAGTAACACGAGGATCGTCGATGTTGCCATTGTTAGGGTTAACATCAGAAGGAAGCATTAAGTATCATATTTGGCTTGGTCACATTGCCATGGTTCTCTTCACTGCTCATGGTCTTTGTTACACTATCGTTTGGGCTAATACAGGACATCTTGTCGCGGTAAATTTCTTCACAATTCTATTTTTACCCCAAAATAAATAGGAGTTCCTTTTGCGCATCGAAATTAGTTTTTTATTAAAATTGGTAGGAATAGCGAAATAATAACACTTAAACAGTAATATGATATGATCGTTTTCTTATTTATTTTTTTCTATAGATGCTCCAAAATTAATGTCAATTTTTCGAAAACTAAAAGCCATTAGCAAAACCTAACACAAATCCTAACATAAATGCCTTTTTTTTTTGCTATATTTGGCTAACTTTATTCGAAAACAAATGACATAAATGTTGGTTTTACTAAAGAAAACCTTTTTAGATGCAACTGTTTTGTCTTTTCTTTTTTGACTTTGAAATATTATAATAGTGTTCATTATATGGTGGGGAGAAGGGGAAATTTGATTTGATGGTCACGGAAGGATTTGGATTATCTCCATTATGGTCAAGACCTTATTTCCTCCCTCTGTGATGAATATTCTTTCCCTCCGGTTTATATTCATCACAATTGGTTTCACATGAAGGGAATCTATGGTCAACTTCTCCGTAATTGATACAAGGGGATATTTCTAATAACTGGATTTCTGGATTGATATTCATGAAAACTGGTATCTCCTTTTATCAATTATGAATTTCTCCACAAACTTTTTTAAACTCTAAGGACTTTAGAGATGTGGTTTATAAGACTCGGCTTTTGTAGCTACGAGGAGACGTGGTTTCAAATTAATCACAAATTCTAGCTTTTATTGTCAAATAATGGAATACCCAGAGAAGAAATTTCAAAATTTTATCCATAAAGATGAGAAGCAGCTAGAAGAATAGTTAAAATGAGTGATTCTACAAATTAGCTTCTTGGGGACCATATACTAGTTTTGAGGATCTATGGTTAGCGTTGGTGGAAAGAAGGTTTGTTGAGATTTCATTTCAACCACCAAATTTGAAAAACGAGAGTCAAATTTGTGCCTTAGTGAATGGTTTCTCCAAGTTTTGAGGCTGAAAGCTCTATCTAATGTGTTTAGGTTTTAACACCAGTTCATCCTTCACCACTGAACCTTGTCCTTGCCATGTGCATATAACTTATTGAACCCATGTTTAGACCAACATTTCTAAGCTAAGTCACTGCTTCATAATCATGTTCTTGTTAGTATTTTATGCTTCACTTTTGAATTTGACTATACTTTGGCGTCACCTCCCATTTTGGAGGTTGCGTTTCGACACCCCACCAGCAACACCTCCCACTTTGGAGGTTTGCGTTTGGACACCCCACCAGCAACACTTAATAGAGCCTTGATGGTTACGTGTATGTACTGGCTGAGCCTGTGTTGCCGGTATAAATGGTCCAGCAAAACGGTGAATGTGTGACATATTTTATTCCTTATGTATCGCTGCAATTTTCCATTCAAGAACATTAGAGGTTTAACAAATTCTTGTGATTTGCAGTTCATATCATGGCGCAAAGCAGATATTTCAGTGGTAGCTGGAGAGGTGTCATTGATATGTGGACTAGCTATGTGGGCGACAGCCATTCCACGAATAAGACGAAAAATGTTCGAAGTCTTTTTCTACACTCACTACCTTTACATTGGCTTCGTTGCTTTCTTTGTCTTCCATGTCGGATTCGCTTACACCTGCATCATGCTCCCGGGATTTTACCTTTTCTTGATCGATCGATACTTGAGGTTTTTACAATCCAGACGCCAAATTCGTCTTCTTTCTTCAAGAGTTTTACCTTGTGATACTGTTGAACTTAACTTCTCCAAGGACCCAGGTAAAATTCCATGTATCCTAGTAGAAATGTGTGCATTTTAAGTTCTATGAAGTTGCTGGAAATACTGAACTTTAATGTTGCTGCAGCGTTGAGATATACTTCTACAAGCATCGTCTTTGTAAATATCCCAAGCATTTCAAAGATCCAGTGGCACCCTTTCACTATTACCTCAAACAGTAACTTAGAACCTGAGAAGCTCAGTGTAATTATTAAGAAGGAAGGAAATTGGTCTCAAAAGCTTCACCAAATCCTGTCAAGACCATCTTCAGTGGATCATCTCGATGTCTGCATTGAAGGACCTTACGGACCTGCTTCAACCCATTTTATGAGGTTTGCATCTAAACAAAGACAAATAACATACTAAACCAGCTAATTCTTTTTGGAACTGCTTAGAAACCTTACTTTACTCTTAAATTTAATTCTCTTACTGGGGGTTCAGATTCTGATGAACAGCCTTTTAATGAATACTGATAAATGATGGTCCAGGCATGATACTCTTGTGATGGTATGCGGAGGAAGCGGGATTACACCATTCATCTCTATCATTCGTGAAACCATATTTCGCAGTACAACTTCAAACAGCAAAACTCCACGGATCCTCCTCATTTGTGCTTTCAAACACTCTACAGACCTAACCATGCTAGACCTCCTCCTTCCCATCTCTGGAACAACGGACATCTCTCGTGTTCAACTACAAATTGAGGCTTATGTTACAAGAGAGAAACAGCCCAATGTAGAAAACAAGAATCAAGTAAGGTCAATCTGGTTCAAACCCAATGCAACAGACATTCCCATATCTGCAACTTTAGGCCCCAACAGCTGGCTCTGGCTTGGAGCAATAATTTCATCTTCCTTCGTTATTTTTCTTATCCTCCTGGGTGTTCTGACTCGTTTTTATATAAACCTGATTGACCATAACACCAATGACATATACCCTTGGGCTTTTAAATCTCTTTTCTGCATGTTCTTCATTTGTGTCTCCATAGTAATCACATCTACTGCTGTAGTCCTGTGGAATAAGAACCAAAATGGGAAGGGATTGAAGCAGATTCAGAATACAGATGCAAATTCGCCAATGAACTCGCCCAGTTCATTTTTTCACAATGGGGATACAGAATTAGAGAGTTTGCCTAGTCAGTCCCTTGTTCAAGCAACCAACATACACTTTGGAGCAAGACCAGATCTTAAGAGTACGTAACTATATTTTTCCTTACTCATTTACCTTGTAATTGCTATATAGGTAAGAGGACATTTACACCAAACTAACCGGGATCTCCGATGCCCAAAAAAGCTGCAATCATTGTGTCTTTGAGTAAATGGTGTCACATGATCCTGACCACTGCATGAAATCATAAGCAATTTTATAATACAGATTATAATAACACACAACATGAATAGGGGCTAAAAATAGTTGCTTTTCATTGCAGAGATTCTCTTCGACTGTGAAGGATCAAATGTTGGTGTTTTGGTCTGTGGACCGAAGAAGATGCGGCATGAGGTTGCCACCATATGCACAGCCGGTTTAGCAGAACATCTACATTTTGAGGCGATCAGCTTCAGTTGGTGATGTATTTATATATAAAGGGAATCAAAATAGAAACAAACAAATGAATATATCTCTATGTTTTGATATGTGGGACTCTATAGGTATGGTTCAGAAGAGGGCAGTAAAAATCTGGGGTTTAGGACGAAAGTGTGATGTGTGCTGTGTGCTTCAGATGTGGCTGGTGTAAATAAACTTGGGAGAGTAATCAGCCTTGATGGGATAAATAGCTTATTGCTGTCATGTGATTTTTCTGCAAAATGTGGATTTGGAAAAGCAAATAATGAAAAATTCAAACCCCTACTATATTAAAAAAAAAAAAAAAAAAAAAAAAAACACAGAATCCCTGTTTCTTTAGAGTTTTTTTAAAACTTTGTTCCAGAGTGGAGAATTAAACAAAGAAAAAGGTTCAATCCTTGTTTAAAGAACAGGATAAACTCTATACTTGAATGGATGAATGTAAGGATCAGCACATAATGCAGGTTACCTTATTAGTTAAAACAGCAGGCATAAGTGGACATCCAGGCGTTCTAACTGCAGGAGGGATTGAACGACCTTGGATAACACACAGATACCATCACCTCTAACTGCAGGAGGAATTGAGAGACCTTGGATAACACACAGAAACCATCACCTCTAACTGCAGGAGGGATTGAGAGACTTTGGATAACACAGAAACCATCACCGCAAATAATAACTTGAACCATTTACAGACTGCCGTCAAAGCATATCTTCTATGAACATGCACTCAGAAAAATAAGTTAGACCTGCAAAAGCCACCAGACATAACACACTTCAAGAAAGAAAACATAAACTTGCATCACCAATAACACAATCAAGCTAGTTGCCTAGTTATAAATTCTTGAAATAACAAACAAATAATAGAAGTATTACCATTAATTGAAGTACGGTTTCCTATTTATCTTGCTCCAATAAATTTGCCAACACAATCGGAGTACAAAACAGAAAGTACAGAAATGGAAAGAACAATTGCTATTCATATGGTTACGCCATCTTTACAAAGCTAAAACGGATTCTTCACTATTATTCCAAAAGCTGGGCACACAATGTTATTGCACTCATCAATGGCCTCAAATAACAAAGTAACAAGAAGAAAGTATAAATATCAGAAAACACCACTACAAAGAGGAAATAAAGAATTTTGCAAAAGGAATATATTTATATCAGTGAATTTTCATAACCACTACTCAAAAAAGGAGAACTGCAGGCTTGAGATGTTGGACTGATAATAACAAAAAGGTTGATCATGTTCAACATCTCATTACCATACCTGCAAACCAAAACTACCCAATCGAGAGAAAAAAATCAAAAAAGTAAAGGTAAGAGAGTTAAGGTCTTCTTCTCTTAGGTGCTATATCATCTTCACATTCTCTGACTCCAAATGATTTTGAATTTGAATCATACTTTCCATCGCGGCCATATCTTAAATGACCTTTATCATCTCTGACTCCACCGCTAGGGGCTTCCTCTAATCGGTTATCAATAGCATGCACATAATCCTCCTTAATATTCCCTCCTCTACTACTATGGAACCCTCCCAAAATATCCTTATTACGAGAACTTCGCACTGGAAAATCATCTTCTACGTCATACTGGAACCTCTTAATGGGTTCATCTGTATCATATCGTCTTGTTCGATGTACTATTCCATATCTACCACCATGTTTCCTTTTGTCATCATCACTCCCATCATATCTAGGTCTTCTACCAGTTCCAACCATTTCAGGAAACCTTCCAGGATGCATGGGCCTATTATAATACTCATCTGCTCTGAATCTCTCTGAGGAATCTGCTACATCAAACCTATGGTTCCTTCTGAAAACTCTTCGTGGTGATCCCCTCCCTGAATCAGAAGATCGTTGCTTGTATCCGTGCTCCCTAACATGAGTCATGCCATCCCTCCTATCTTCAACCCACCTAGAAGTATGAGGTGGGGAACCACGTCTTCTAGAGGTTGGAACAAATTCCATCATATGATCTGGTCCAAAACCAGGGCGCCGGTGCGGTGATCTTATCCTATCCATTCTGGTATATGATCTGATGTTAGAAGGTGACCTACTACATCTGCCCCTGGCAGAAGGCCATGCATTAGGAGAGCGAGTTCTAGATCTTGAACGGGATCTTGTGCAAGGTTGAGATAAATGAGGAATACCGCTTCTTTGAATAGGAGAAATGCTTCGACGATGCATGGAAGAATCAATTCCCTCATCCGGAAGAATGTACCTCTCCCTGGGGCCTGTCTGAACAACTCGTGAACCATATCTACCAGACCTGCTTCTTCCCAAACCGTTGCTTCTATCAGGGATAATTTCTCCTACTGGTTCAGGTCCCATATGTATACCAAAAGCCTCCCTGTCACTTGGAGATACTCTTCTAGTTATTGTTCGATGCCTAACCTGTAAAGAAGAATTCACAGGTTGTCTTTGAACTCTGCCACTTGGACTGGGTCCCCCAGCACCTGCTTTTATAATTGTACCATCTGGGGCCACAATAAAACCATCGCTTTCGACCTTCGCAGCAGCAGCTGCAGCGGCATTTGTTCCCCCGGGGTACACAAAACTAGCTGGGCCGTAGTAACTAGGTGAATGATGGCGACTTTGAACCCAGCTTCCTCGTGAAGAATCGACCCAGGTATCAGCCCCTCGACCTCTACCATGCATATGCACAGAAGAACCACCTCTTACAGTAGATTTTGAAGAGCCATCCATATCCATTCTAGGATTTGAATTGTCAAAGTTGTTGGACCTGGAAACGTAACCATATTAAGAATGATGATTCCACATGATACAACTAGAAAAATGAACGAATAAACAAAAAGGACAAAATTATACACCTAGAAATGATACCTGTTAGCATGTATGAACGCCCTATCCTTTCTAGAAAAGGTCTCACATGATGTTAGTCCTTCATTATAAATAGGCAGCCCCACACCCGAAGCAAATGCACCAACTACCCCAGTTATAGAATCTTTAGAACCCATACCATCAACTTTCCTATAATCAATTGCAGAACTTTGACAACTTTCTTGAAGCTTTCCCCAAGAAGACAATCTTGAGCTTGCTACAAGGCTTCCACCCACACAGGAACCATTTTCTTGGATCCCCATATAAGCAGTAGTGGATACTCCTTTTACTTTAGCATCCATCTTAAATTTTTCAAAGTCAACTGTCCTTCCATAGCCCCCCCTTGACTGTTGCTTCACAGCCTTGGTAGTTCTTTCGCTACTAGATCCAGTCTCAGTAATGCTGCTATTCGAAAAAACTTCAATAGAGGATTTACAATTGGCTTTCGCCTTAAATAGATTTACATTAAAATGATTACCAGCTTCTGCCTCTTCAGCAGCTTCAAAACCATACATTTCTCTGTTATCCGACCCATAATCCACATGTTCAGCTTCTACTTCTTCACCAGCATCGTCTTCCCAGTTATTTTCAGTAGACTCTCTCAATTCCCCGTCCTCATACTGAGAATCATTTCCTGTCTGGTGCTCAACTTCTTTTTCAACCACAGGAACAGGGTCAGCATTATCATGAGAAACATCGGAACAGTAGTCACTATCCCCAAAGGGATCTTCCAAAGCTAGCTTACCAGAACTGTTTTCAGGATGATCATAACTTCTGCATACGTCATCAGAGCTCAAACTTCCTATGGCAATTTGTGTCTCAACCACTTCAGGAGTATGAGTGGATTTTTCGGAGTCACCATCTCCTGGAGCTGCAAATTCTTCAGTCCTTAAGTTCCCTCCATTCTTAACACCCAGTTCACTTCCACATGCATCAGCAACATGTACAACTTCAGCAGCAGAGGCATCCAAATTAGACATATCTTCACAGTCTAGTGGTGTGTGCGTAACACCAGAAGCATCCGAGATACGTATGCCATCAATCAGAAGATCAGCTCGTGCTTCTTCATTATTTACATTATCTAAATTGCTGTTCATCTTGGGTGGATATCCTTCAACGAACGAATCAGATTCTCCTTCAGCATTATCATCATTCACGTTACACTTCTGAGACTGAGGACTCTTAACGGTAATTTCTTCATCTACTGCTTCTGCACCACAATCAGCTTGCTTACAAATATCAATCTGGAACTCCTCATCCCTGGTCTTTTCAGATAGGGGTTTACAAGTAACACAATCTTCAGCAGTGTTCCTGTCGGAGTTGAACTTGTCTTCGTCACAGACTAGTTTTGTTTCTTTCACTATGTCCTGTGTGGCATTATCAATCTCAGAAGAAAAATCCTTCCTTCGGAAGCTGGGACTATGTTCTACATCTTTGCAGACATCCAACCCACTGTCCCTGTTGGATTCAAGAAACCCATGAACCAATCTTTTGGAGTCTTCAAGGCCATCAACATCTTCTGGTTCATCAACAGAGTGCTGCTCCCCTTCTGGGTCAATCGAACCCCCAATCACTTTCTGAACATCCCCACTGTGAATACAATCATCAATCGTGACACCCTGAACAGAATTTTTCTGTGAATCCACAACAGGATCTTCACAAGGATTCTCCCACGCATCCATAACTACATTTAAGTCCCAATGTAACCTTTCATCCCGAGAGGCAGATTCAAGCTTTCTCTCAGTTCCATCATCCTTACATTCAATGGTGGGACTCCTTGTATTCTTTCCATCTTCAACATCTTTGGTAATCGTTGTCAATTTTTTGGTGACTTCCTCGGGTGTATCACCTAGTCGTGATTCCGACTTTAGCAAACCTTCAGACCCTCCCAGAACAGAAAACTTTCCAGCTGCTGAGCCTTCATCATTGTCACTGGGACAAGATTCGATACTGTTATTACAAGCAGCAGCAGCCAGAATTGAAATACCAGAAAAGTCTTCATGGATATCCTCTGAGATCTTTCCATTTGCACTGACCACCTGGGCCAACTCATTAGCAACAGCATTGTCAATTGCCATGGCACGTTGACCTTTTAAAATTCTTTCCGAGTCCTGTTGGTGTGGAGAAGGAACTCGAGGTGGAGGTGATGGTGACCGGAATAAAAATCTCCTTTTCTTTAAGGGTACATACTCTATTTTATCGCTGAAGTGTCTACCAAGAATAGTTACACCAAGCTGCCAAATACAAATCGAGAAGATAATACAGAGATGTATATTAGATAATGGTGATTAATACTTCATAACTATGCATACAGAAAAGAAAAATACATAATGAGCAGTCGCAGAACAAGTAGCAGCAGTAATAACCTTTTCAGATTCGGAAACTGGCATATCCACTTGCCTCTTTGAATCCCCCTTGTCAATACCGTTGCCACTTCCTGGAATAAGTTTTGAACTTCCTTCCACACTTCTCACAAATGGTTTTCTAGGTCGTCTTGCAGCACTCCTGCTACCTTTCGAAACTGTCTTCCAACTCAGGTCTGGATTGAAAACAGTAGTAAGCTCCAGACCCCCAGAGCTCAGCATACTTCCAGATAGAGATCTCTTCCCATCAACTACTGGTTTACCACCGCAAGTCTTGCAGGATGCAACCGCTAATCGATTTCTACTAACTGCACGGCTAGAGGCTGATCCTCCTCTACAAGTACACCAACGAATCTGCATGGCAGCAAATAACTCAGATTGATAAATGCTTTCTATCCGATCAGGATATCCAACAAAGTCAATTAAGAACTAAAATTGATAACGCGATGAAATCGATATTAGTAAAGAAATCCTCGAAACCAACCATTAATACCATAAGGATGATTGTAATAAAGAAGGATGAATCAGGACCCTCATTATCTTCCCATATGCCAGATTTCTTCCTAATCACCACCCAAGAATGTAAAATAACTTGAGTAAGATATCACCTGTAAAATGGTAGGAAGTTGCATCAGAGACAAATAAACAACGAGTGCTACATGATTCAATCTATATTAGTTAGTTACCACACCCTACAGCTGAGAACAGGATTGCCAAAAATATGACTCCACAGGTCAGTGCCTTAAGGCAGATCATACCAACCAACCTTGAAGGTCTAAATACAAATCTCCCACGTAGTAGATTCTAGGCAAAGTTGAAAACCAAAGTTTTGAATCAAGACTTCTTCTAAGCGAAAAACTTCAACAACTAGGGAATCTCACATATTTGAAGCTACTCATCCAATTGCAGGATCTAACCCAAAAGTGAGCATATCATGAAGATTAGTAACACAGGATAACATTCAATTTGTGCCTTTCAAGGCAGCAATCGTCAATAATAATCTAATCTAATTTTATGTAGTTATCCGTAATAATTCGAACAAATTGCACCTACTGCACAAAACCCTAAGGCATCCAAGACAACAAACCCCCATCTCCCTTGACCCCAAAATTTTCCCCAATCCCATATCAACCATTATTCAATTCTTCTCTATCCATAATCATCAGATCCCAAACAACCCCCAAAACAATTGTGTCTGATTTTGGGGCAGAGAACGAGATCCGTTAGGCCTACATTAATTTCTAGAAAACAATCATAGCATCATAGATCCTGCAACAAACCCTAATTTTTCTAAACATAGTAGATATGACCATCACAACCTCAATGATTTAATTACTTCGAACACAAACCCTAGTATCGAAAAACAAAACCACCGCCGCAATCAATTCAAAAACCAGTTGTAAACCAACCAATCAAAACCCCAGTAAACAACCAAATCTCTGTAGCTTCTTTTCAGCTAAACAAAAGCAACATCAATTCACTGCCCCGTTTAACCATAAAGCTTCACATCAAACCCTAACACAGATCTAACCTGCCCCAATGGATCTTCAACCTGTTCTTAGAAATGTCTTCTTCTAAAACCAACCATAACCCTAATTCCACATGAGTCCTCCTATCTACAGGACTGTAAATCCCAGTCAACCCCACCAATCATCTCCGTAAACACAACCAAAACACACATACACAAAACATATCAGAGAAATCAAAAGCATCAGCTAGAAGGGTTTTCAATACCTTTCAGAAAACAATATCAAATACCAAATTCTGATCCTATCTTCTTCCTCAGATCTTCAAAAAATCACCAAAATGAAAAAAAAAAATCCCTGTCTTCAAATCTATGAAAATCAAAAGCTTCTTTTTCTGTATCGTTTTTCTTCTTCTTGTTTGGAGGTTCAACAATCACTGATCATTATATACACACACAGAGTGATGATGATAATGATTATCAAAACCCTAATCTTCTTTATCTTCTTCTTCTGATTGTATAATCTTCAACCACACATTGAAGAATCAAACAAACCCCTAAAAAGAAAAAAAAAAGGAGGATTATTCTGTGATTTTCTTCTGCCCAATCTTCTTCTATTTCATTTTTCTTCAAAGGAAAGAACCTCTATGTTGTGATATAAGATTGCTCCTTTACCACGTATTTATGGGTTCTTTTATTCCATAAATATCCTATTATGTGACGCAAATACCCTTAGGTTAAAGTTATATTCGGTTTTGGTTAAGTCAACACCATTTGTGATGACTTTGTTGACTCTTCACGTCCCCCTGCCTGCCCCTATGACACACCGGGAAATTATACCTGCCAGACCAAAACCTTTTCCGATGACGTTTGGACTTTCATGTGCAACACTACAAACAAAGAACATGTTTTATACGCAAAAAAAAAGAAAAAATCAACCACCAAAGCCTTTGCAAATTTTCAGATTCAAACTACTGACCTTAGGTATCTAATTGAAAGTTATAAACTAATAAACATCGTATAAATCGATTAATGAAGTCTCTTTTAGGATAGATATTTAATAAAAACAGTTATAAACTAATAAACATCGTATAAATCGATGAATGAAGTCTCTTTTGGGATAGATATTTAAGAAAAACATTATGATGGCCCAAAAGTTATTGATATATGTCTATGTGTATTATAAAGATATTTGACAAGTATATATATTTTTAAAATTTTAACCTCCAACCACTGATTTTAGATATAAAAATGATATTTTATCTGTTGAACTATTCCCATGAAAAGAAAAAAGTTGAGATTAGTCTGAACTGTGAATGTCATAATTAATAAACCTCATATTAATCAAGCAATGAGGTCTCATATAGAATAGATATAAAAAAAAACTACAGGATGCTTACACTTGAACAGGCAAAAACACTAGTTCTTGTTCGTCGGTCACGATTGTATTGTGATGAATCGTGACTTGGAAAAATATTATTGGGATCGACCAAAAATTTCTACCACCGACGGGTAAGTGAATCTCTCGTTTTGGCACTTGCAATAAAACAATTACTTCTTTGAAAGGAGATAAACTAATAAATATAAAAGAAATAATTTTTGTACCAAAGAAAAAGTAAAAATTCGTGATTGCGTGGCTAGTATAGCGTATGTGGTGGTTGGTGATGACGGGGTCTACTAACAGTACTATGGGGGCATAAGGCATTAAAGGGTGTTCCGGGCTTTTCTCTCTTCAAGTTAAGCTTGCCAAAGCAGTTCATGGAAATGGAACCCACCCATAAAGATATATCACATGGTCCGTTAGCAAAATGTATTCTTTTTTTTTAATAAAAATGATAAATTTCATTAAGGTAAATAAGTGTTTTTTCGTACTTCTTCATACATGGACATAAGGAAATCTGGTGGATATTCGTACCAAGTATCCTCCGTTAAGTTACTTAGACAATGTTTAGCTACTTTGTCAGCTAAAGTATTACAAGTTCTAGGCACAAAATTAACCGACCACGAGCCTATTTCATTGAGAATGTTTTTGCAATCCTTGATTATATTGATTATTCGCCATTGAAGTGAATAGTCCTCTTTCTTCATGCTGTCCATTATGCCTCTGTTATCTCCTTCAATCACTACGTTCATTTCTTTAATCTCTCTAAGCCATTCCACTCCTTTTAGCAGAGCCAGCGCCTCTGCGTGTTGCGCGTCTCTTGCTTGGATTAGTCCACCTTTGGCTCCCCTGAAGGTACCTGCATCATTGATTAACATGAGTCCAAAGCTAGCTAATTGATCCTTACTTATAAAAGAAGCAGCAACATTCATTTTAATGTATCCTATTGGTGGAGTTTTCCAGTGATTGTTGTTGTTTCTTCGTTGCGTTTCTGTTGGATTCCTGGTCTCATGTTACCGACCATTTGTTCCCTCCGTGGTTGCAGTATCAGACTGCCTGTCAAGCCCCGTGGACCTGTTGCCTTGCTGCTGTTGCATCTGCGATGTCTGAATTCTGTTGCCTGATTGCTGCTGCATCTCCTGACTGATGTTCCTTTGCGATCTGTTGTCATACATTCCTTGGAGCTGACCCATGTTATGCCTCATATGGCTTCTTTCATAGCTCCAAATCTCCTTCCGAATTTTGTTGACTGTGGTGTTCACGTCCCTACTGGTTCCTTCAAAAATCCAATCACATCTAGATCTCCATATGTGCCACATCGTGTAGGCGGCTTTCTGAGCTCTATCCTTATCCTTGAAGTTGGTTTGAGTCTCTTCCTTTATCCAGTTGGAAATCCACTCTCTTACATCGTCAATATTACTCCCTTCTGCTGCTAGCCCCGGGTCAATAAGGAACCACACCTTTCTCGCAAACTCATATTTTAGGATCAGATGGGTGATGGTTTCACCTTCACCAAGACAAGAGGTACATCCCCTGTCGATATGGCTGGCATGTCTGGAGATCACCTCATTGGCAGCCACTGTATCATTCATTAACTTCCACATAAAATGTCTGACCTTTAGGGTTGAATTAATGTGGTCAAGTTTCAGCCAGAAGATGTCCGGTAACACTCCGTTATTAGCAATGCTTTCCTTGGTCAGCCACTTGTAGAGAGATTTGGTCGAGAATTGGCCGTTTGTGGAGCTCGGCCATATTAACCTGTCATTCTGTCCAGTCGGGGTAATGCTTCTGATTTCATTCACTTGTTCGGCATTGAAGATTTTCCTGATGAGTGAGAGGTTCCAGCCTTGATTGTGCCCCATGAGGTCAGCCACCTTGGCTATATTCAATCGCTTGCATGCTTCTTTGATCTCCCTATCATCTTTCTCGAGCTTATCCAGCCACTTGTTTTCCATATGTGTGTCTCCTTTCCATTGCCTATGCACCATTGAGTAAGTTTCCTAACATTATTCAGACCCATTTGAATGGAGTTCCAACAATACGATCCCTCTTTATTGATTATATTTCTATGGGGATCGGCATTCTTGATGTATTTGGCCTTGAGGACTTGAGAGCAGAGACTGTTAGGTTCTTGGATCATTCTCCAAGCAGTTTTCGTGAGTAGAGTTTCATTGAGAATCTTTATATTTTTTGTACCAATACCGCCTTGTCTTTTAGGCACACCCATAGACGACCAAGACTTGAGATATAATCCTTTTTTGGGGTCTTTCTTTTGCCAGTAGTGGTCCCTTTGGATTCTATCCATTTCATTGATAGTAGTGATTGGCAGTTTGAAGCATGCCATTTGGTGAACTGCTGAAGGCCCTAAGACGCTTTGAATTTGGATGATTCTGCCGGCTTGCGACACCAGCTTCCCCTTCCAAGTGCTAAGCTTCTTCTCCATTCTCTCCTTGATTTCCTTGAAGTCCTCATGCATGTTCCTGTTAGAATTGAGCATGGCTCCTAGATATTTCTCCTTAGGGCTAATCAACTGAATTTGAAGAATATTGGCTATGTCTTGTCCATTTTGCCTTGACAGATTTTTGCTGAAGAAGAGCCCAGATTTTTGATAGTTAATGCATTGCCCCGAAACTTCACAGAAGCTGTCCAGAGCATTCTTAAGATGGATGGCTTCCATTGTGTTAGCTCTAGCAAATACCATGCAGTCGTCGGCAAATAACAAATGGTTGATGCTGGGACTATTTCTGCTCATTTTAATCCCATGTATTTTCTTTTCCGCTTCACAGTTCATTAACACTCTAGAGAGAACATCGAGCCCTGTGATAAATAGATAAAGGGATAGAGGATCTCCTTGCCTTAAACCCCTGGAGGGGGAGTACTTTGGGCATGAAGTCCATTTAACATAGTGGTAGCAGAAGTGGTCGATATGCATTGATTAATCATAAGAATGAAATGTATGTCGAAACCAAGGCATTGAAGGGTTTTTTCCAGAATCCCCATTCAATTCTATCAAACGCTTTACTCATGTCAAGTTTAATCCCTACCGTGCATTTCCTACCCTTCTGCGTTTTTATTGTATGAATGGCTTCCCTCGCAAGAATAATGTTATCACTTATTTGTCTATTACTAACATAGGCAGCCTGAGTAGGAGCTATAAATTTGTCTAATAAGGGTTTCATTCTACTCGCCAACATCTTAGAAATAATCTTATAAGAAGCGTTACAGAGACTAATAGGTCTGAAATCAACAGGACTTTGAGGATTATCAATCTTTGGTATTAGGACTTGGGTGGTTTCATTAAGCTTCCTAAGCATGTGGCCTGTTTCGAAGAATCTAGTGATTGTGTCAACTATTTCCTTATTCACTATATTCCAATTCTGTTGGTAGTACCCAGCTTGGAACCCATCTGGTCCCGGAGCCGCCCAAGGTTTCATGCCATTAGTAGTATGTCTGAGTTCCTCAAGAGTGGGGATTCTGAGCAGCTCAACGTTATCCCCGTTAGTTATAACCCTAGGGATGAGGTTGAAAATACTACTGCTAAGGTTGGGATTGTCGGTTCTCGCAATCTTGGCAAAGTGGGAAGTCAGGAGGTGTTGGAGTTGCTCCTTACCTGATATCCAGCTACCATTTTCCCCTTTAAGGGAATCAATTCTATTCATTTTTTTTCTATAGTTGGCCATGCTATGGAAATACTTAGTGTTTGTGTCCGTGTCTTTAAGATTGTCTTCTCTAGAATGTTGTATCCAGTAATCTCTTTTCCTTTCAAACCATCTTTGAAGTTTAATATGAAGGTCTTGGGCCAATTGGTTACTTTGGTCCATTGCCCCCAGGTCCTCAAGACGTTGCTCAATTTCTCTTATGTTCCTGTCTATGTTCCCAAAAATTTTCCTATTCCATAACTTTAATTCTTTTCTAAGTCTGTTCTGCTTAGTAACTAGTTGATACGCAGGCGATCCTCTAGCTGGCTGGCTCCAGGATTCTTCAATCAGGGGTTTACAAGAGGACTCCTTAAGCCAACTAGTTTGGAACCTAAATTGTTTATGCTTGCTGTAAGCTTCTATGTCAGTCTTAAGCATAATTGGCCGGTGATCAGAACCATGGTCAATGAGGTGTATTAGTCTGGAGTTCCCAAACTTACTGGTCCAAAGATTATTGACCATAGCTCTATCAATCCTACAAATAACCAGGTTGGGTTCTTTTCTATGATTGGACCAGGTGAATTTGTCTCCTGTATAACTTAAGTCAATAAGAGCCATATGTCTTATGGTGTGTCTAATCCACTTGGTCATAGAACTAGAGTCTCTGGACTGACTGTGTTGCTCACTACCATACATGGTGAGGTTCATATCCCCTATGATCATCCATGGAAGAACGATGTTATTTCCCATTGACTAAGAAGGTTCCATTGATTCTTCATCTCATATTCATCATTGGGGCCATATATATAAGTAATAAAATTCTCTGCATTGTTATGACTTAGGTTGATCGAAACATGTATCATATTATCATCAGTATAAAGGACTTTGAGGTTCATCCCATCCTTCCACAACAGGGCTAGACCCCCGAAGAGCCCTCTTGGTTCTATGCCCAATTTATTCGGATAGTTAAGGTGTCTTATTTGATTCATGGTGTTCCTAACACTGTTCTTAGTTTCACTTAGGAAGAAGCTGTCCGGGTCATAGTCGTAGGTCATTTGACGAAGATAATCTAAAGTGTCTTTAGTTCTAATTCCCTGAACGTTCCAAGCTATGATTCTCATCTTATGTTTAGTTCTACTAGTCCTGAAGTGTCTGTGGCCTGTGTACTTCCTGATTCTGAAACCGTGACCTATTCGCCTATTCTTACTTCTATGTTTTCTGGATATCTCAAATAGGTCTGACCTACTTCTGCCTTGAGGGTATTGTGACTATTGACAGGAATATAATCAATACAGCAAAGGAGCTTGATGTTATCTAAGCAGTAAATAGTACAGTAAAGAAGATTGGGTAGATATGAAGATACCTGGTCCTTCATGGTTTCATCTTGTTCTTTGGAAGCACTTGATTTGTTATCTTTTTCATGCGGCAATATATCACTGTGAGCATTAAGCTATGGGAGCAGATTTCTCTGGGTTCTACCCCTCTTAGAGAGTCTTGTCGGCGATTTCTCAATTTCCTCAATGAATTGGGTAGCTTTGGGGGGGTTTGTATTGGAAATGATTGGTGTGGGTCTTGTGAACTCTCTGGCACTGTTGCTCTGGCTCCTAGTCGATTTACTCAAGATATAGGGTACCTTCTTGGGATTCAGATTGATTGGGGGAGCCAACTGGAAGTCTTTAACTTCAGCCGCCTTAACCTGGTTTTCTTTATGGATTGGTTTTCTTTATGGATCGAATCACACTTGTTCCTGTCATGCTCCAATACAAAGCACCTGTTGCAGAGATTCCGTGGTTGTCTCTGATAGTCGAAGTAGATCCAGATTGGGTCATTAGCGGCAGATAACACATACTTACCCCTAATCAAAGGCTTGGTAACCTCAATGTTCAACAGCACCTTAATCCATTCGTTCCTTTTGGGCTTCACATTGTGCGGGTCGATAACCAGTACCTCCCCTACCAAGTTTGCCAGCCATTCTATAATTTCTTTGTTGTTGTGCTCCGGTAAGGTATTCTTAAGCTCCACCCAGAATTGACAGGATTTGAACTCATCCCTTGCCTGGTTGACTCTCGGATTGTAGTATGTTAGGACCATCAGATTACCATCCACTAGCCAGGGACTGTTGATCATAACTTCATCCGCGGTATTTTCTGTTGAGAAAGTGAACACATAGATATTCCTGGAAACACTCTCTATATCTGTCGGAGGGTAGTTGTCCTTCCAGTAAGTATCCACAAACCAGTCTATAGCTTTTCCCCCCTGTTTTTTGCTGAGATCATAAGTTGTAAAAAAAATTTCCTATTAATTTGGTGTTGAAGCTTGCCTCATTATGTCCACTGGATTCTTGTTGATGACCAGAGCTATTGATGTTGGTGTCACTCAGCTTGCTCACAATGTCCATGATCTGAGGCTGGGTCTGGAGCTTTTCATTGTTGAGAGCCATGAGAAGTATACTGAACCCCAATACTAACAGGAAGCCTTTGTGTCTGATGGGGCCTTTAACCAAGTTCCTTTGGTGCATAAACTCAACCTTGCTGCTGTATTTGAAGTTCATCTTGAGACTAAAAGGACAGTTAGGTGGGTATTTAATGAACAAGCTAGGTGACGGGTTGGTAGGGGATTAGGTGATTAAGAATTGAAATTGAGGATGTGAGTAATCTTCCACAAGAATAAACTCTCTAAAAGCTCCCACGAGCTGCAAACAAACACAAACCACAGTGATACAAGTAGGTACATTTAGCATAGATAGGAGTGTACATTTTTGCTTAGAAAAATGAACTCCCGGTTGTGCTTCTCCTACACAATGCAATGAGGAACCATGAAGGAGCCTGGTTGAGTTAGTTGCAGTGATTACACATTACAGCTTTCATGAGTTGAATGCCACCCACAAAAATGCAAGTACAGACTCTAATTGAATGCCCCTACTAAATGAAAGCCACCCACCAGATATCTTTACCTACTAGCTAAGATCTTCCCTTTGAGATGCAGTTATTGAAACCATTGCAGTATCTTGAAAGCTCTCTGAAACCTCACAACTTCAATTAGTTCTGGCATTCTGTCAAACAGTTACCTAGCATCTACTTCACTGTAAGAAAATTGGGTGATGGTTGTTCTTGGATTCACCCAAAAATTAACTCCTTCCCTGCATAAGATCATGATTCATACACATACCCATTCATTTCATATAATCATGTCAAAGGTTTTGAATACTGGGCTCTTTAGTTTGAGAGATTTTATCTTTTTTTTTTTTTTTGGTCTCTTTGTATGAAAACTGATCAGGTTAAGGTCATTGAATCAAGAGTGTTATTGGGAAATCTTTGTTTGTATTGATTTAGTAATTTGGAGAGAGCTTGAGAATATAAATCTTGATGATTAGTTTTGAATATCCATGTTTCCGGTTTGATTCCGACTAAAAACTAGCCGTTAACAGTATGAATTAAAAGATAACGGTAATATTTTAGTAGCACATGATGGAATTCCAGCTGAAAGACTAAACGGAGAAGAGAGATGAGAGAGACACTTTCTAACTTCAATTGATCATTTCCCTCTCTGGGATGAAATACCAAATAAAAATGTATTCAATGGCTAGCTTAGAGCAAATCTAGTGGGTTAATATATTGGCTAATTTATTAATTATTACTAGGGCTATCAATAAGTCCGTGTTTTCCCGGATATCACTGGATCCGGGCCCTATTTATAAAAGTCGGATTCGGTTTTTAAATTTATGGACCCAAAATTGTATCCGTCGGGTCCAGATAATTAATGGGTCTTTGAAAATCAATTATATCTCTTGATAAATTTATTTTATCTTCTTAATGTTGGTTTGAGTCTAATAAATTTTTATATGAAGTTATTGTTATATCTATATAATTGTTCTAATTAAAAATTTGTTATAAGAAAAAAATGAAAAAAAAAATCAAGCAAAACTAGGCGAAACCTTACAATTTTGAGTAAAATTAGCAACAAAAACAACATATATCCGGGTACGCGATACTCACAGATACCCAGTGGGTAATACCTGTTAGGACCCGAAAGCTTATCGGTTCCTAACGGTTCTACCCATCGGGTACCAATATTGTTAATGAGTCTAATCTTATGACCCGGACCTGATACACCCGGTTCCGGGTAATGGGTGCCCATTGACATCCCTAATTACCACCCCACAGTGGGAAGGGAAAACTCAAAAAATGGATTGCAAATTGGTACTCGGGGGGGTTTTCCCATTGAGGCGCAAAGTAAGTCGATCGTCTATGTTTGAGACAATCGAATCTCAACGGCTCTCATCCAACGGCTATGATTCTCTCCCCTATAAATTCAAATATTTTCAACTCCAAAATCACACCTTCTTCACTCAAAAAATCTTCTATTTTTTCACTTCAGTATTAATCTTTCCATCTCAAACTCTTCTTCTCAACTTGTGTTCAAAAAAAAATCAGAAAAAATGGCAAAAATTTCAATCCAAGTTGATCTCCCAACCCAACTAGATTTTTCTGGAGTCATACTCGAAGATGCTATTAATAAGATATTGATAGACATATTTATGTGTCTGAGTTGTTCCCAATTTGTATATTGTTATCTCTCGATTTTTGTACTAATATTGTTATTTTATGTGTTTATATGTATTTTGGGAAATAAATATTTTTAAAAAAAATTAGCTCGAAAAAGTGTTAAAGGCATCCGGAAAAATTATTAAAGACACCCCTTGTTTGGATAAGGGCACCCCAAGACAAGTGTTAAAGGCACCCATGCTGTTTTATAAAGGCACCCACATTTCAAATCAACAAAATTGGCGGGAAGATGAAAATATTTTTGGTCGGGAATCTTTGGTGGTTTGAAGTTTTAAGCCAAGATATTATCTTTCCATATTATGAGGAGTTTATATAAGTTGAAATACTCGGAAAGAATCAAATCAGATCAGCGTGAAATATTCTTTCGCGTGAAAATTTCACAAAGTATTCTCGGTCTGTGAGAATATATTCTCGAGTTAATAAGGTAAAGCTGGAGGAAGGCAACAGTCTCGAGTATAAGGAAAGAAACTAAACACAAAAAGATCGGGAATTTATGTTCGAAGAGAGAAATAAATTGTCGAAGATATTTTCATTAAAGAAGAAAGATTTGGAGGTGTTGTGGGTATTTAAAGGGGTTGTTGGAGTCACAGAGGGGGACCGAAAGTTTTAGGGGAGAACAGAGAGAAAAAAAAAAAAAATTAGTTCGTGTTCTTGTGTTGCAAAGCGAAGAAGAAGACTGTGAAGAACAATCGCATTAAACTAAACAATACCCAAGATAATTCTTTTATTTCATAGTTGTTATAACATTCATGTTGCAACTATTATCTTCAGTTTGAGACGCATATTGTAACAATGGGTTCTGTGACGCCTATATAGCGTTTCAAATCTCTGTTTTTATTATCTTTCATCTTTGTGAACAACTTTTGAAGCCATGAACCTATCTTTTGAGAGTGTTTTGGTCACGATGAGCTAAACCCCAACACTGGGACAATGGAGGAAGTTACTTTTCCAATAATTATGTGGTAATATCTATTTGAATAATTTTTGCAATTTTTTTTATGATTATTTGCATTCAATAAATATTGGAATAATGATTCTTATTAAATAGTTGTGTTTTCTCTTGATGCTTGTTTTAGGGATTTTTGATGCTTCATGCTTGCGATTTACATCTATTATTTTAGAAATCTACTACATGCAATATTTTAGAATCATTTTGAACGTAAGAATTGCATGAATCTTGTTTTTAACTGAATCACATAAATTGGTTAATGGTGGAATACTTTGTCTCAACTCTTTCATATCATCTTGATATCATCTTAGTCTTAGTTTTGCTAGTTTGTAATTAAAATTTAGGTCTGAAAATCAATCTAAACGAGTCCGAGTGAACGATACTTTTTTTACCACTTGTCTATAATAACATCAGATATGTGATGGTTATAAGAAAATTGAGAATGAGAAAAAAATAAAGAGGTCTTCAAGTTTAGATGTTAACCAAGTCAAATTTGCAGCTATTAGAAAAAGAAGAGTTCAAGGCAAGAAAATCGAAGGAAAAGAAAATTTGAAATTTAATCGTACGACTGTTTAAAAATACCAGGGAAAATCTTCTCAAGAGCGCATCGAATGGAAGATCCGTCAAATGAAGATAAACAGAAGGCCCAAGATTTTCAGAGATTTTTACTGAAGTGTTTATTTAATTTAAGTGTTTACTGCCTAGTTTATATCTTGTAAAAGAGCGTAATATATTAAATTAATGTAATGGAGATTGATGTTTTAATATAATTTTAATTAATTTAATATAATTTTAATTTTAGTTAAGTTAAGCTTGTTCATTCCTTTTGAAAACAAAGTATATTAACTTAAAACTAGATGAACGGCTAAGATCAAAATTATAAATTATATAGTCGTTTTCGTTGCAAACTAAGACGATTGGCCTAGGTTGAGCCGACAACGGCTAGTTCCATACAACGTATATAAAATAGTTTTATATATTTATGCATTTTCACTTCCCAAATCACACCTTTTCAAACTTCTTTTCCAACTTCTTTTACACCCATATGGCTCAACCGTATATTAATCCTGCAGAGTTTGCCATTGATGAAGATCTATCTCGATGTAGAAACTTTGTTGCATGCTATCCGGTAAGGAATGAGTAACGACGACAAAATGGTTTAGTGGGTACGAGTTACTGGAGCAGAATCTCTGAGAATTTTTGTACTGGCGCCGGTGGTAACAGGAATAACCGTAATTTAGCTGGTTTTTTTTTGTCGATATCAAACTATAAGAAGACAAGTGGAAGAATTTATAGCTTTAGTTCGGGTTGTCAATCGATATCGATTAAGGGGTGAAACCAATGTTGAAGTTGTATTGCGAGCTCGAGAAGAATGGCGAAGATGGAAAAGGAAAAGTTTTGCTTATGAACCTCATTACGCAATCCTGAAGGATTTTTTTGATTGTATGTATGAGATGTTAAAAAGTAGGCTTGATACTAAAAAAAAAACGTTATCAAATTTTAATTGAATGTGAAATAAAATTAGAAGTTTTTTTTTTGCTTTATGAAGCTCATTATGCAATCTTGAAGGATTTTTTGATTGCACGTATGGGAGTTGTGATTATATGCTCTCTAATTCAATTACAAATATCATAAATAGTTTGAGTGGAATTATAGCTGTTGGATTTGTTTGATAAAGATTCGACAATAGTCGAGGTATGCTAGGCTGCTCGGACTAGCAACATCGTTCGATTCATATTACGTCGTTTAGCCAATTCCCCACTGCCCAAAACCGAATTTGCCCATCCACCTTGCTTGGCATTTTGGCAAATTTGCCAATGCCCACTGGAATTGCTTTTAGATCAAAACTCAAACAGTCTGCGATCCATGGTGGTTAGGTAATCGGTCGAGCGCCAACCTCTAACTGAGTCGCTTCCAAGTGGGTTATATGTGGATGAGACTTTCAATATTGGTCGATCGGGCGCCAACCGATCCGGTCTGCTCAATAAAAAGGGTTCATGACATCACCTTGTTTGGTTGGAAGAATCTGAATCTTATAAATTCGTTTATGGGGTAATATGATTCTTGGAATTGAGTTCCAATAAGTGAATTTAAATCCAAAAAATTAACGTTAGTTAATGCAATTTAATTACTTTTGTTTTTACCTCGGAATCCAATTATGTTGCACTATTGGACCAGTGCAATTATTTTGGAGGAAATCGAATTTTTATGAATCAAAAAACTTAATTACACAAATTTGATTTGTTCTATTTGGTTCAAATAATTGGATACATTTCCTAGGAATCAGATTACCTAACCTTTAATTCCTTGAACCAGACATACTATAAATACATATCATTTTGTGTGTGAAACTGAAACCGAATCAATAACGCAAAGATACAAAACTCCAAACTAGATAGAAGAACAAATCCTTTTGGGATACTTTGAAGCCTAAAAGGTTTAGAAATTAGAATTAGATGGTCAAAATCTTGAAAGAGCTTCACTAAAAAGGGATACGTGGGTTGGTGGAAGGCATGGAGTATTAACAATGGCGTGGCAATGGTATTAAAATTGCTTTCTCAATTTAATTTCAAGGGACCAAATTTAATTTCTATTGTAAAGCCTTGCATGGAATGTCTGTTTTTTTTTTCATAAGTTGGTATTCTATCCTTCTCCATTGACAATGAGAAGAAGAAAGACAAAGAAGACGTCCATTTAATACCACTTTCAATATGGGAAAGAGACTCTTCATTGGCCCATTCGGAAAGAGACTCTTCAGTGGCCCATTCAATGTAAATCTTGTACAAGAATCAATATGAAAAGAACTTGAGTTTTCATACATAGCGGTAGTACACAACACACCAAGAATCAATACCTAGAAGGAAACTTTGGGTTTTGCCAAAAACAAACAGAACTGAAAACAGTATCAAGGGTTGCTTGATCGAGGGGTTAAAGAGAATACTGCAAATGTTGTGAATCTCTCGGTAAAAAGAACTTAAATTATTGAACTCATAGGCATATGCAAACCAAAGCAATACAAACCGGCAAATCCCCGCATTTTCTTCTTTAAAATGCACTGAGATATTTGTATAGATACCAATGAATGAACTGTTACAGCACAACAAACCAAACCAACAACAAATTGTCTACAATTATCTCCTAGCCATTCAGACATTTGTTACACAATCTTTTGGATATCTGTTTCCAACCTCCTGGAAAGAAACTATTCTTGACGCATCACAACAAACAACCGGTTACCAGAATTAGCTCGTATACCCCTTAACAAGTCATAATCTTATCTCTAATGTAACAATCCAAAACCAAAGCTGCTAACTGATTTTCGTTAACCCACACTCATTATAGTTGGTTTGGTATCAACTAGAGTCCAACTAACTGACTGAACAAAGTTGATTCATCCACCAAGTTGCATTCTTTTTACCTGTGTGGTTTGGAAAGAAAGACAACTGAAACCATCGTCTAAAAACATGAGATAGGATAACGAGATCCATCGAAGTCATTCAAATTGTTAAACTGCCAAGCTTTACGAGTTCTCGCATGTTGCAGCAGCAATTCTAAGTAGTCGAGGTCTTTCAGATTCACCATTTCTTCTCCAGAAAGCTCGTCTCCACCATACTTGAAATCCTCTCTGTATATTTGGGCAGTCTTCACCTGTGTTTAAGAATCTATTGAACCACGCTAGTAAAATCTCTTGCTGCCAAGCTAATGGTAGAGTAAGAATAGTGTTACTAAGTCCATCTTCGATTAAGTGCCGATCTAAACCTTTCCAAGCCCTTCGCATCCACCCAAAATCACTATAAAATGGATCCAACCACGTCCGCAAAAGCAAACATCTCACTTCTTTAGAACCCAATATCTGTCCTTTACCAATTCCAACAAATAAACGAGATGTGACTCGGCTCACTTCGTATCTATGAATTGCAGGAACTTTAGAATGTGCCTCTGCTAACTCAAACTGATTAGCCCATGTCTCCAAAAAATCCCCAGCAATTTGTCGATCAATCAAAATATCAAGAATCCAATGCAAATTATCTGCTTGTCGTGAAATCTGACTCACATCTTGTAAATCAGAAGATGCTGCACTAAGGAAATACACCCGTAGAAATTGCAAACATTCATCACAAGCAGAATACAAAGACTCCTTACTAAGATCATTGTGAGATGAATTTTCGCGAAGCATTTTAGAAACTAACCCTTTCATCTCTCTCCTTGCTTTTTCATCTTTACCTTCAAGAACTACCTGTAAAAGCTTGAGGAGGACCTCTTCACTGTTGCTTCCCTCCTCTGGACCTGCAACAACTTCTACAGAAACCCTTTTTAGAACTTCCCCTGCTCCAGACCCCTCAAGACGGAGCTGTGACAATATAGAAGCAACTTTCACCTCCTCATCTTCTGCCCATGGAACAGCTTCTAAGTATTCCAAACATGATAAAACCCCAGCATCAAACTCAATTGCTGCTGAAACCTAAACAACCCAGAACAACAAAAACCAAACTAACATGAATACCTCTGATTTGATCAAATCGTAAACATATATTTCAACTAAACAACCCCATAACCTAGAAAAATTAGCTAAAATACTTGCTCGAATCCATCGTAAATTAGAATTTCAACCCAGAAATATGTGAAACTTAGCAATTAAAGGGTGATGATAATTAGAAATTTAGAACAATGTTTATAATTATTGTTATGAAGTTAGGATAATGTATACATGAAAAATAAGAAGTTATGAAAGGACAACTAATACGGATATACAGAACATTCATGATAACCGACATAATTAAATGTATAAATCCAGAGTATAAGTTTTCCCTAATGTTTTCACATATATCCATCAATTATAACATTTATAACGATCTACAAATGACAAATCCAAATGAAAAGTATTATCCAACACACTGAAAACATTGATAGTACCCATGTGATGTTGAACTATTCCAATGATTCTAAGGTTTCAGAGGTGGTTCACTAGCATTCTTTATTATCAAGCCTTTAGACATTTTAATGGCTACCCTCTCCTTCCTCACTGAGACCCAATTTACCAATCCCAGCTCTCACTAGAGTATCCATACTATTCAGTGTTGAAATATTTCAGAATGTTTTTGCATATACCCATGAATCAAAAACACCAATTACGAGCATTACAAAAAAATCCAAATAAAACTACAGAAATAATAACAGTAAATATATATCCAGAGTATCATTTTTCCTAATGTTTTACCATATATCATGAATCAAAAACATTGACATGAACAATTAAAGCATTCTAAAGTGTTATCAAGGCCTACACGCCGGCAAAATCAATAGCGCCCATCTGATGTTCGACAATTCTAACATCCTATTGAATGTCAAAGCACTTCAAACAAATGTTATAACAAACACCCAACAAATCAAAACAGCATTATCAACACAAAATCCAAACGAGAGTACATAAAGAAAAGCATTGTTACCTTCAAAATCCCAAGTACTTTAGAAACATCTTCTCTCATAAGCTTCTTCTTGAGATCTTTACTATAATACATCAATCTCAAAGTCTCAATATAAACTTCAACATCATCACAATCAGAAATCTCAACAATATGAGGTAATGATCTTTGTTGTTTAGACCATTTATCAGACAATTTATCAGCAAAAAACCTACAATTGGCAACAAGTATTTGTCTATGAACATTCATAGTAACACTTAATCCATCTTTAGAACTCAGTGTTAATTTCACATCACTACCAATTAAATCATTAAATCGAATCCCATATACACCCCCATTCGAATCATTCATCGAAGTAATCTCCTCGAGTCTCCTCTGTAACATAATTTGTCTATCTTGAATTGAAATTGAATGTTTCCCATTAATCAATGGAATATTATTGGAGTAGTTGTTATGATGAGGATGATGATTATTCGGGTTCTGGTGCGGTTGAATATGGGTATTACTACTACTATTGTTCGTTGTTCTTGGATGAATAATATCTTGTTCATTCGACATCATTTCGAATAATGTCGGACTTGATCTAGTTTTATCAGGTGGTGGTGAATTTGGGTTTAATAAACCAGCATTTAAAGCTGAATTGAATTTACTATAACTTGATGGATAAGACACATACGGATTTCCACCACCACCGCCGCCGCCGATGCCATTTACAACACCAACATAAGAAGGAGACGACACAGAACCACCATCGGCAGAAGCAGAAGAATCCATTAATGGTGATACTCTTCCCGGCGATGAGAAATTCAGCTTAAATGTTGATTTACCCGGTGATGAATTCCTCGGTTTCTGTGATTTTTGATCTGTTGGAGTAGCAGCAGCAGTAGTTGTGAAATTTGATGACGGTGGTGAAGAGATTCTAGTAGGAGGTTGTGTTTTTGATGAAACAGAGCAACACCATGAACTATCAGGTGATACAATAGCAGGGTGGTGGTGGAGAGATAGATCTATGGTGGTGGTGGTGGTGGTGGCGGAGGTAGTGATGGTGGTTTCACGGCGCTTGCGACGTTTAGGTTTAGGTTTAGTTTGAGTTTGTGTTTTGAGTTGTTGTGTAGTTGTTGTTGTTGCTGCTGCTGCTGCCATGGAGAGAAGGAAGAAGCTGTTGTGCTGTGTTGTGCTGTCCTTTACTGATGAGAGAGAAAGTAAGTATTTAGTTTTTTCTGGAGAGAGAAAGAAAATAGGCGATAAAAATGGCGATGGACTCGAGGGAAGAGAGATGTTATTATATATGAATGGATATAGCAAAGTTTGATGGGTGGGGTATGATGATGATAAGGTTTATGACTGTTTTAATGATACTGTGGTGATGGTGGTTTGTATCTCGAGGAATATGTTGAGGTTTTTTTTTTGTTTGGTTTAGTAGTGTATGTATAATGATGGGAGTTAGTGGAGACTCAGTCTGGAGATTAATCATTGAAGAGTGAATTAGGGATTCGGATTTGGGTAGTTGACATGTGCTTAGGAGCAGACTAAGTGGTTGTTAGTAAGAGGAAAACACTAGATTATGGGCAATATAATTTTTGTGACTGTGAAAAGTCGACTAATATGGTATTTGGATCCCAGAACTAGAAACATTTTTATTTCTTTATAAATAAAAATTAATCCCTGAAGAAATTAATTAATTTATTTTTTAAAAATTATTTTAAAATTATGTATCCAAAATAATTTTTAAGTGTTTTATTTTATACATTAAAAAATAATTTTTTAAATGGTATCTGAACAAACTAGTCTATAAATGTAAATGGTTTTCATAGACAACTAAAAGTCAGAAACCACTTCTTAACAGGCTTTTTATGAGAAAAAAATATTGAGATTTTTATACAAAAACCTTTTTAGATATTATTGTAGGCTTGGCTGCCAAAAGATGTGATCATATACACAAAACAACTAGTACATATAATTTATTATTTTGTGAGAGATATTTTTGTGATTATGTGATGTGAGGATCGAATTATTACTCGTAATTGAACCCAAATATAACTAAGTGGTTTTCTTTTTGGAGTATTATCCAAAACAGTTATACTTTTATAATCTGGTTCATAAAAAAGTCACATAGTTATAAATTCTTTGCAAAATGATTACTTGTCCATTAACTGAAGAGTTATATTACTATTTAAAATTAACTTTGACACTATAATTACCTAATTGTCCCTAAATATAGGGTTTAAGATCGTTACATGGCATTCACCTTTTACGTTTCACCGTTTTCCTTCTAGTGTTCAACGAATTCCAGCCCGGTTCATGATCGTTACATGGCATTCACCCAAAGGGTTCACCGTTTTTCCTCCGGGATTTAGCAAAACTTCCACCGCCATACCACTTCATCACCACCACCTCAACCACTTAAGTAAAATGAGGGAAGGTATATTAGGAAAATATAACATCGTTTTTTTCAAAAGTGTTAAATCGGATGGAAAAAGATCATTTTGTAAACACTAATTAAAGATATGACCATGGGTTTAAAAAGCGTTTTAAAACGCGTATTGAAGCGCGCTTTTTGACGCTTTAATAGAAAATCGCTTCAATACGGCCGCTTCAATATTAGGTTATAGAATATGCTAGAGAAGAAAAAAGGGTTTTAAAGCCCAAAAATAAGTCCAAAAATTTCTTTTTTGATTTTAATATAAAAAAACCCTAAAAGCTATTATTAACTCTTAAAAAGTTAACTATTTAGAGACTAACGTATCATTTTCTACAACTTCTTCTTCCTTTTCTTTCTTCTTCTACTTCTTCTTCTTCTGTTATTCTACAATTCTACTCTTTTGATCTGCAATGGCTAGCCATCCTACCCAAGCTAAAAATCCACAAAGAAAGATTTATCTTGGAAATATGGCATATGCTTAGTTAACTAGTTAGTTTATTTGTTCCCTTTATCATGGGTTATTATGTTAACAACTTCTTATTTTCGTATGGCTTTGTACTGAGAAGTTTATATAGATCTATGAGTATTTATGTATTTATTTATATATATTTTGTTGAAGCTATTATTTTAAAGCTGCGCTTTACGCTTTACTAGGATAATATATCACTTTGAAACCTTAGATTTGACCATTTTGTAAAACCAATTAGAAAAGTATAAGTATTCCGTAAAGCACCTTTTTTTATTACTAAGTCAACTCATGTAAATTTGTTGGTGCAAAGGTTCAATAGACGCCATGATCTAAAACAAACCCCATGCAAAGAGAAATTAACTACTTTTTTTAACTTAGTATAAGCATTATTGGTATTAAATTATTATTATTATTATTGGATAAAAAATGTTTTTACAAGAAATTAGTTGGAACCTAACAAGCTAAGCTCTAACAACGCACTACATTAGTTAAACGGGTTGTCTTACTAGCCTAGCAACGAACCTCATAAGAGCAAAGACAGTAGGGTAGGCATTTTGACTAATTTATCAATTACCACCCCGCAATGGGATAGGCAAACCTAAAAAATGGATTGTCAAATAAACATTTGTGGGAGTTTGCCAATTGAGGCGTTAGTTGAGTCGATCGAATCAATATGAGACGATCGACTCATGTTGAGCCGCTCGACCTAGGTAAGACCGAGCATCGTCTCATGTTGAAACGATCGACTCAACATAGACCGAGTGAAATATTATTTTGTTAAAATATAGTTAAGTTAGTTATTATTAATATTATTAAGAATATTATAAATTATTAAGAATAAGTCTTTCTTAAAAATAATCCATTATTAAATTTTGTTGTTAGTGATTCAATGAGGTGTAAATGTAAATTAGTGCAGTGTGTGTAAGGAAACTGCAATACCTCCTTTATGCTATAAATTCATTTAGTCCTTACTGTACTGTAGAGGGATGTAAACGTAACGAAAAAATAAAATCATGGCACATTTCTGAAATAAGTAAGTGGTCCTAGTTTTTGAATGATTTTGTCTGCCATTCTAATTAAGACCAATACGTGTTTAAGCGGTTCATCAAGATTGATATTCACTAAATACACAATCAATTCTAGGCCAACTGTGTATCCGGTTTTCTACTAAACTTAACTCCGAAAGTTGGTTTAAAAAATTAAATTTGGAGCCAAAATAATTTATGGTACCAAGGAAGCAAAAGTAGTAGTTTTATAGTGTTTGGCATAAGACTTTAATAATAGGAATCCGATGATACCCTAATAATAATGGTATTTATTTATGTTGAAGTGAATTCTTAGGCATTATCTCTCGTTTCTACGATTCATCCAGGTATAAATCTAGTCAAGTCCCCCTTGACCGGCAGACTTTTAACGATTTTTCATTTTCATTCACCAAATCCCCCTCCAAACGAAAACGACGATCATCATACATGGTTCAGGAAGAGTTTTTGGTTCAATGGTTTGCTCACATGAAGTTTGCGACAGCAGCCATAGCTTAGCGTTAGCCGCTATAAAATGACCGCAATCGACAAATGGCCAATTTTGCGCATTTGTTCATCTTTTTTTTTGCGATTTTAGCCTTCTCATGGTAGCCCTAATGGGCAAAAAAACAAAAAACAAAAAAAATGCTCATTTGAATATTCCACTGGAAACGCCATTTTACCATAAAAAATATGCGTTTAACCTAACTACGTGCAATTGACAACTGAACTCCTTTGGTCCGTATGAGAAAACATCAATAAACATTAGGAGAGAAAGTTATGTACTATCTAATCTTGATTACAAATCCAAACATGGGATAACTTAAAAAATTTAACCTTAAAAGGAAATTAGTACATTCGATTCGACACTCTTTCTAACTTTATCTCGTCTTCCTCAACTTCCACGTAACAATTGCGTTACATAGTGTGCGAAAGATCCCAATTATATCCGGAGTAGGTACGCATATCTCGGAATTACATAAAGTCCCATAATTTTCCTCATTCTATGCATACTTTGCTTTGTGTATTCTGCTGTATTTGTTTTATATCTTTGTTTTTGGTTACCAATACTTGTTCGATCTAAATTATTCCTAAAGCGATGTATCTTAGTGCATCTTATCGAAATCCATAAGTCTAATTTACCTCGAAAACCGATTTATAAGGTTTCGGTTGTCAAAAACTTATTAGCCGCAAGATCTGAGACTTTTCACACTATGTAAGGCTATTTTAAACATATCTCACAACCATTTCCTGTTACGGATAAATTGTTCCTATCCAACAATTTTATCAGTCTATCGGAGACGCACTGAAAATCTAATGATCACCTCACTTGAGTAACTGCAGATATGTGCAACAGAATTCTGCTATGAGCTATCTTACGGGAAGTATCTGAGTTTTGATTTACTTTTTCAATTAATACACTCATAGGCTCCCATATCTATCTATATTATATACTCATTTCCCTTGGGGTTACTGGGACGCTCTTGCTCTGGACATCGTTATGATGGCAAGTTGGTGCGGAGGAGTGAAATTGATGAATTAGGATCGATATATACTTTCATGATCATACAAAATGATATCAGGAACATCATGAATCTTCCAAAACAAGTTACAAGATGGGGGTAAATTATGATATATCATCAATAAAAACAAACCACATAACATTTGATCAGAATTATAATTTAGAATCTCATCATAATTTCCAACACATAAAATTGGACCATGCTTCACAAAAAAAAAAAAGACCTACATACCACTATATCAAGTGTTGTATAAATATAACTTGTAAGTTAATCAAAATACACACTTTTATGCACCATGTGATTTCATTCTTCTTTTTGTATTGCTCTTATTACAAGGCATTCTCAGTGGAGATAAAACTATACTATCATTATCTATTTATACAGGGAAAAAAACAAATGACAGATGTTGATTATAGTTTGAAATAGCCTCTGTTACGACTGGCCGTGTCGATAAACAATGGACACATGTCTGATACGCAGGACACAATCCACTCCGAAAAAATTAATAAAATATAAAAAACAGTTGTACCTTAAACCAAGCACTATCATTAACCATTTTTTAGCTTTATTTTAAATATGGTTTAGAAAAAATCAACCTAAAAACCATCTCATATGAATCCCGTGTATTTGTTAGTTTGTATCGACGGATATTCAGTTTATGTTAATATGATTTTTGTGTCCACATTAAAAAAGGTAAAAAGAAAAATTAAAATTATAGGTCCAAAAATTAACTTTACGGTGTAGTCGTCTTCTATTTCTTAGCTAAAAGTGAGATCATATGTATACTTTGCTAGCTAAGTTAAAACTTAATTTATACCACATTATAGTTAATAAATAAACCATAATGATTGGCTTTAGTTACAATATGGCTAAAGCTAAGAAAAAAAGAGCACTATAGTGCTTGGCCTTAGATTGGACGTAATATTCTATAAAATATATCATAAGATATTATTTACTTAGTTTTCTTGAGAAGTTTTTAATACTTAAAAAGATTTTTATCTATTTACAATTTTTTCTTTTTATCTTTCAGTCTTGTTTCCCCTTAATTATCAATGGAAAGCCTCGGGATACACTGGATCATACAGTTATAATGTTTTTCTTTGCTTGTGGAGTACCTTTCCATGCTATTTGTTCTCCGTTATTTAGAGACATGATCCAACATACCGTAAATAACAATATTACGGATTATATTCCTCCAAATGCAGAGAGGTTGAGCATAACACTACTTGAAGAAGAGAAAATAAATGCAGACAAGATGTTAGCACCTATCAAGAGTAGATGGAAAAGGACTGAGTGATAGATGGTTTGAAAACAATATATACCACTAATAAATTTCATGGGAGACTCCAGTAATGGTGTTGTATTTTTGAAGACAATTGATACTTCAAGAAATTATAAGGATGCTAGCTACTTGTCAAGTTATTTGAGAACATTATTCAAGAAGTTGGGGTGATGAATGTTGTACAATTAGTTATCGACAATGCACTCGTGTGCAGGGAAGTTGGTGGGATAATGTTGCTTACTTGATCAATCTCAATGATCCAATAGTTGATTTCTTAGGGTTCAACGATACAGATAAGTCGACATTGCACCCGGTGTATGATATGTGGGATGATATGATTGAAAAGGTGAGGTTGGTTATATTTGAAAATGAGGATTCCAATCTTATAGAAATGTCATCTTCATTTTATAAAGAAGTATATATTGTTATCGTGCGACAATGAAACAAGAACAACAATCCACTAATATGCTTGGCGTATTGTTTAAATCCGAAATTCTATAATGGGAGTAGATTGAAGGTGGGTTGAATCGTGTTCCTCCACATCGTGACAAGGAGTTGTCAATTGGGAGAAACACTTTCTTTGAAATATTGTTTACACGATCGATAAATAAACTAGCTATAAAAGATCGATATGGTTCATTTTCTGGATGCACCGGGGGATTCGCAAGTTGGGCCTCTCAAAGGGATATGAATACAGAGGATACAACATCATGGTGAAACAATTATAGAAAAAATTATCCTTTGATAGATAAACTGGTTGATAGGTTGATGAACCAACCAAGCTCCGCTTCTAGTGCCGAGAAAAATTGATCGATGTATTCGAATATACAAAATGCAAAACGCAACAAGCTTTATCTTAGGAAAGCATAGGGTCTAGTCTATATTCATAGTAGTATTATGATGTTATCTAGAAATAAAGATATATATGCCAAGAGGTCTACTCAGTATTAGGATGTGCATACAGATGAAACTAGGTTGGATGCACCTACAAAACAAGAATTAACCAATTCAGACTTTAATGTACCTAGTTGCATTCCTCCATTATGTGGTGACAGTTAAGCTACATGCCTACAACTACAACTAAAACTATGAGATCATGAAGATAATTAGATATATCAGTTAAGTCTGGTTTTGCAATGCTGTTTTTTTTTTTAATTAATAATATGTATATGTATGCATTTTTTTATGATAAACTACTTATTCTGTTTTTACTAAGCTGTCTCGCCGTTTAATTTTTGAAGTTGTAGTATCAAGGTAACGTATCAGACATAAGATACCGATACCGTGTATATGTCGTTGTAACACATAAAATAACAATGCTTGATACTGAATGGATGAGTGATGTTTCGGGCGGAGTTTTTTTCATCTATGTTGGTTGGTATACTCCTTATAAAAGATTATTAAACTAGTATATTTATCTATCTTTTTCCATTCACACATTAACAACAACCGTAAGATATAATAAGTAGGATCTGTTATCTCCGAAATTCCTAATTTGACCGGATAAGTAAATTGCTTTACTACCAGATTCCATTTATCTGAACCACAAAGAAGTATACTCTCAAGATGTAACCCAGTCGAATGCTTTATGTTTTATGAATTTAGGTTGAACCTAGCATCAAGACTTTGATAAGTGCTTAATTTATATACTATGTGTGTCGATTTCACTTATTTTCATTAGTTTTATTGCATTTTACCATGTATCACTCTTGTTTTCTGATTTATTTCTCATATTAGGTGAATCATCCAAAACCAATGAAAATTGTGTTGAAAAGAGCTAAAAAGTGAAGTACTACAATTGCTTATAAACCAAGACCAAATGGAGTGATGAAAAAGGCGCAGAAAAAGTGAAGAAAAGTTATTGAATATGCGTCGAAAACGAATTACTAGGGGCATCCCTTTCTACTTTCAAAGAGATGATGGATTCAACCCTCTTTTATAAAAGAGTTCAAGAAATCGATGGGGTACTCTCATTCTCTATGAATAAGTGTTAGAGAAGCTATACATTATGCTCTATGAATAAGTGTTAGAGAAGCTATAGATTTGAGTGTTAGAGAAGCTATGAATAAGTGTTGAGATGATCTTAATATTGCTTCGGTATTCAGTGATTAAAGAAAGTTTGGGAATAATACTGCGTATATACTATCCTACGGTTGGTGATAATCTATGATCATTTATGGTGAATAGATGAATATACTAATTTGATGATTGTTTGGTAACGAAGAAGGATTCCTCGATCATAATTCTCCTCATTGGTTGCAACTTAATCAACTTTTATTGCTTTTCGTTTATTAATCTTTTACAAAAAAAAAAACCATTGGTTATTTTTGACAAAAAAAAACTTAATGTTCTTCGTGGGAATGAACTTACTACTACTACTATATTACTTGTTAAACGATGTGCATCAGACTCTTAGCGTAATGTCTTGATTGCTATGTTATCTTTACACACGATTGCTCCACAGAATCCCTCTGCAAGGTCTCACGGTTTCTACTTGTTTATAGAATTTTGACGATTACGTAACTCCCAACTCTCTAATAACATTAGGTTAATTATTAGTTAATTTTGTATCCATCCTAAATAATTTAGTAATCAAACATGTCCATTCGCATTAGTAAAGAAATTAAATTGACGACATGTAATAAAATCAAAATAGAAGCATATACCAATTTATATCATGTTTAGAACATAAAATTCATCCTTTATAAGTAGAAATTTATCTAATCATAGGTTTACTAAAACTCATGAAAATAATATAAATAAGAAAGAAGAGACAAAATTTAAAATACAAAGGTTTTCCCCTTTTTGGTTAAAACCTAATCTTCTTGCTTCTAGCTTCTCCTCCATCCCTGTGATGTAAAAGTTTTCAAATTCTAATTAGAAGTGTCTCTTAAATAGTATCCAAATATTAGAAGTGGTCGTGCATCAAATCCTATGTCAAAAACTCACAAAAAAACTCAAAAATAAGGAAAAAACTCGTCCAAGACAAGCCCAAAATGCAACTTCTTCTTTTCTTCTCATGTAAGCTCAGTCAGGCCCAACAACTAACAAAAATCACACCCAAGTTGTTGTTTGCACTATTTTGCTTATAATTTCTTTATTATGTATCAGAATTGAGTAATTCTTGGCTCGTAGGAATTGATTTTTCATTCTCTACAATATGGAGGGAACGACTCCAAGTATGCTCAGTATGAGCAAGTTTTTTTCTTTATTTCTCCACTTTTGTCTCATTTCATTCAATGATGTATGCTTTTTTGACCAAGTGATAAGGGACAAACATATTTCTATACAAGTGGGTTGGACATCAATTTTCCTTTTCTTCTCAAAATTCCCTTTTGACTAGTCAAAACCACCAATTCTTCTTCCAAAACCACCCTTTTCACCTCCAAAACCTCTTCGTCGACCATTCTAAAACTTCAAGTTTCCTTTTTGGTTTGTTAATTAAGGTATTATCAGATCTTCTAAAAATTAGATCTATTACCTTTTTATATTTATTTTCTCAACCTTTTTCTTCATTCGAATGAAATGATTTGGGTATCTAATTTGGATGATTCTAGCATTTTTTAGTGGGTTGCTCCCTTTTAAAAATCAGGTCTACTACATTCTTAAGGAAGATCTTTGGGCAACTAAGTTAAGTTGTTTTCAATATTTTCTAATAGTTTGTTCCTCCGCTGGCTTATTTGCAGATTTGGTTTTCTTCAAATTTATTTTTATTATTTTTGTTAGAGCGCATTGCTCAGTTGATCCCATGGGCGTTAGTATATCATATATGTTGTCGAATTTAGATTCCAAATTTATACGCTTGAAGCACTTGTTAAAGTCAACCACGGATTAAACTTAGGTTGTAGAGGTGTAGGATTGAATACTTCAAGTTACCCCTCGAGACTTGAAGACGAAGACTAAAGACCACACGAAGACATCATTCGTTATCAAATGTTACTAACTAAAGATTTGAATTCCTTCATATGATTATCATCCTTTTTATATATCTATCTATTTGTAGAAAAAAATCAAAGAATCATTGGAAATTATCAAAGTGTCGAAGGAATGTAGTACATGATTATTGTTCTTCTACTTTTTGTATGGTTTTCAAAAATAGGCTGACCAAAACTTTCGAAAACTCATGGACGGATAACATTAGATGTTTTATTAGTCCTCACTACTGATGTTTTAAAAAACAAAGGGATATAAGTTTTGAAAAATGCCTAGATTTCCAAAATAGAAACTCTAGTTTTTGGAAACAGATGAGTTAGTCGAAATATGTGCTCAGTGCCATGCTTTCGAAAACTGAATCTTAGGTTTTCGGAACCTAGACAATAAACATGTTTTTTTACTGCTCACAACCAAGATTTTGAAATCTCAAATACCTTACTTTCAAAAATTGATGTCTGGATTTTTTTCCAGGGTAATTTTTGAAAACACAAGAAATAGACTTCGAAATCTTTTAGGCCCAAAAATTGTGACTTATTTCCTCATGTTATGATTCGAAAAAAACCTTTAACACACAAGGATGGATGTTATGCATGTCATACTTAGCCACTTTTGGTTATATTAGCAATACTAAGACATGATACCACTTCTACCGTAGGGATGTTCATCTTGATTAACTCATGTATGTAACGTTGGTAAGAATTTTATACAAAATTAACTTGGAAAGTTTATTTTTTAAGAAGATCGCTACTGTTATACTTAACATGAGCCTTTATTAGCTTGTTATAACTCAAGGCTTGCGATAATCGCTAGTGTAATGTTTATTGAAACGCATAAAATGCAAGCAACTATAATTGGTAGTAAATATAAAGGATATCTTAAACATTAAAGGTGCGTTAGATTTCAGGAATACCACAATATTGGAAACAATATCTTTGCCATTAGTTCAAGTGAGTTATTCATGTTTGTATATCCTAGAAAATCTAGCTAAGTAATATTTATGGATACAAATACAAAAATGGGGTGTTTGTTTCTTCAAAATTTACTTAGCTTAAACACAAAGAAAAGTTAGGGACTTTTTGTAACACTACATCTTTAACTTATTACACGAGCACATGTATTGAAGTTGCATAGAGGCTTCGCATATTCTCCTTTGAACTTTCGGATGGGGAGACAAATTTAAAATTCTTCTTTAAGATCAAGAAGCCAGGAAATATCTCCACTTAGGTAAAAGAAAAATTGGTATTTACGTTCCATTTACTTTTTGATAGTTGTAACTTTCTTGATGTTAAGTTCTTTGTTTATTTTAAGGTCATTATCTTATGATATAAAACCACTTAAGAACGATCAATAAAAGTTTCTAAATTCTATAAACACCCATTGGAATATGAGGATAAAACCCACTTTGTCGTAATATCAGATTTCGATTTGAAAGACCATTGTTAAGTACCTACAAGTTGTTTGGATGGTTTACCTCTTGTATTCATAGTGAGGGGATCAACGAATTATTAGTTGTCGGAAGAACCTTGTATTAAATGTAACTTATTAAAAGCTAACCGCTACACCTAAGAGATAAAATCACTAATAAGCTAAAACATAAGTAAAGAGATATGAGCGAAAGAACTTGCACTTCATTGATCATAAAATCTTCAAGTTTGGACCCTTAGCTTTGAGGCTAAGGTTACATATTTATAAAATTGAGGGAGAAGTGAGAACCTCTTCAATGATTCGGTACTCCTCAAGGGAGTATACTAGCTAAGTTATATACATTCTAGAGTATTCATAGACTTGGACTTGGGTTTGGCGCCTACAACAATACTAGCCTTTGGAATTTTGAAGACATATGGAATATGGTATCCACATTCTGCATTTTTGTTCCATTAACCTCAAAGGAAATGAGATCTTGAGTGGATTCTTCGGTGGAGGTTCTTCTGTTTGCACGAACCTTGTATGTTTTGTTGTTGGTACATACGTTTGTTGTCTTTGGAAGGTCGCATGATATTTGCGTCTTCGAAGCGTCGTATGGTATCTTTGTGTTGCGGAGCGTCGGATGTCGTTGAAACGTTGCTCCTGTACGGATATTGAAGGAAAGAGGTGTCTTTTGTCTTATAGGTACCGTATAAATACTTTTTCGTTTTTTAATGGCCTTCATCGTTTTTATTTCTCTACTATTTTTTGACTTCTCAAGATGCGTGATATGTTTGTTTCTGCTGCTCTTCCCTTGATTCTCATGCCTTTACTAGTATGCTTTTATTTTGTTATTTTTTTCTTCTGGTGTGCTTGTTGGTTGTAGCCCATCTTTCCATTTTTATTTATTTGTAAGAGATTGTAATCGGAAGGTTAAAGGTCTAGTACCATGGGTTTCACTCTGAGCATGATCTTCCGGTAAAAAAAATCCGATCGCATGAAGATAAACGGATCAATCCGTGAGTTTTCCTGTCTTTTTTTATGTTGTTGCATCTCTTATTTGATATTTGATTTCTAATTTCCTCTGTTTTCGAACGGACTCGTCCGAAGGATGTTTTTACGCCTTTTGCTTTCAAGATGTACTTTGTACTTTCCCAGTTGTTGGAACCTCTTGAAGTGCACTATAGTGTTGCTTTAGTGAAGAAGGGACTTGCCAAGTCTCTATGTTCCGGAGCGTGCTTGCGCGAAATGTGTTGCTGATCCGACTACTTGTAAAGCTTATTTGGGTAAGGTGGATTGTGAGTTGGAGGTTGCTGAAGATGTTTTTCTTCGTGTTGTTGAAGTGTATATTGTCGTCTGGATTCGCTAGGTGATGTTTGAGTTGTGCAGTGTTTAATGTTATTTCCTTTATAATCTTCCCCATGCATTGGCATAGTTTTTTGTATAAATGTTTCTTGTAAATATGCTTGTATGTAAATTTTAAATTATGTTAGGGGAGATTGTTTGTTTACCTATTAGTTTGTCAATTTCTTTTTAGATGATTTTTCTCTTTTTTTTCTCCCCTTCTTTTTACTTATGCATAGTAATCAGGCATACTGCGCCACTTTAAATCCAATCCAAGGCCGGGCAGACCTAAACAACACTTAGTATCCCGATGCGTTGTTTATCATGTTATGTCCAAATTTAGATCGACAACATCCTCATAAGGGATTCAGTCGAGAATAAGGTTTTTTTTCTTCCACATAATGGTTTTATTTATCTTTTCCTCGTTCGTCCAATAGGGGTATACTCTCACCTTCTCGTGACGACATTCAAGGGATGTTGGAATTCATCATCCATTTTTCCAGGATGTGGACTTCTTGTTATTTCCCCCATATTCCAGGACAAGGGAGCATTCATAACAGTTCAAGGGGAGTTTTGTTAGAGCATTCATCGGTTGAACCTACCAAGCATTTTTATGTCAAGTTTGGTTGTCAAGTTTAGTTATAATACTCGGTCGCTTAATTTGGTTACTAAAGTCAACTTCGTTGAGTTAAACTTAGGACATAAAAATATTTAGGAAATATCTAATTACTCATTGAATACCTGAAGACGTATTAAAGAGAAACAAATACATCATCCTTCAGATTGAGGTTAGTAGCTATTGACTTTGACTTGTTCCATTTCTATCTATTGTTCATGCAAGTCTTTATTCATTAAAAATATAACATACAAAGTTATGTTTGTTACAACGACTTTAATATTGGTGCCTTGTTCACTATACAACGATCAAAGTATCAAAAGAAATGATATTAGTTGTTTGGACAACTTAAAAGTATATGGAGTTACGAAGTATATATAGTTTATCTAGAGACTTTATGTTTATGATATTGCACTAATTGGTAACTTGTTATTATTTAGCGTGTCGAACTTCCAGATGAATCAAAATAAATCATGGTGACTAAGTAAATCACCTACGGATGCAACATTTCGTTGCGGAGGAATCATGATAAAAAAATAAATCATACATATATATGATCATGATCGTAAACCACAATATTATTTAATTATTTCTCACATGTTAAAAGCAAGGTTTTTGGATTTCAGAGGTGTTTATCTTTTTTGATTTCTAGATGCAAAGGTGTCATCATGTCACCTTCTATTGTTGTTCCGTCTTTAATAGGGTTTTTGCTTTCTCTTTGTTCCCTTGTTATCGCTTCGATCAAGGTTTTTTATGGTTGTGGCTTGCTCTGCAACAAAATTAGTTATATCTAGAAGTCTGCTTAATATGACGTCGAGTTTCATTCGGGATATCCGTTCCGCAACCGAGTGACCTCCTTTTTGGCCGATCCTGACATCTACTGGTATCCAAATTTGTTCTCTATTTTGTTTCATTTATCTCTCTTCCTGTAGTATCATGTTATGGTTTGAACCCTTTCGTTGTCTCCATTGGTTGTGTCTTTGCGTTCTTCTTCCATTTTTTCTCTGCTAGTGTGCTCCAGATTTTGTTTTTTGGTTGTGTATTTTTGGATCCGTGGTTGTGGGGGTTTTCCTTTGGAAATTTTAAGGTGTTTCACCAGGAGGATTGTGATGATTCTGTAAGAGATTTCTAGGGTCGGTCGTAAATATTACTTAGCAGGTCCGGAAACTTCAGTTACTCTATTTTAAGGTACTCGGAGATTTTTCGGATTCTGACGTAGTTATCGGGTAGCCGATCCGCATGCCGTAACTAAATAAAACTTTTACTGAAATTATAAAGCCTCACGCACAGATCTTAGCTTTTCAAGGCTACTTCGAGCTAATATCCGGACCGGATACACTGGTTGGTTGTCAGCCAAGAAAAGTTATTTCAAATTCTTTTACTTCACAATTATAAATAAGAGTATAGCAATAAGAACAAGTTCGATCCACATGTAGATATGTGTTGTTAATTATATTTGAAAACTTATGTAAACATGGGGGATTTTGTTGTTTAAAAGTAATTTGAGCTAAAACTTATGGTGAAAGTTTTAAAGAAAATATCAGAGGAAAAAGTTGGTTAAATAATTCACCATCCATCACTACACATGTTACTCAATCAAGCATTAATGTCATCATTCACTCTCTCATGTTACCAATACACTTAAAGTATTCATACTCGATGCAATACTTCGTTACGCCTATTAATATCAACACATACTCCAATCGCTAATACATAAATTCTTTTCCTCCAAATAACCAAGTGTTTATCACAAAGAGATTAGACTTGACTTAAACCTCTAAGATCCGTGGAGTTATTCATAGGCAATACATCGCACTTATTATGGCATAGTGAACCTAGGCAACGCTTTACTTATGACTTCCTTCACGATTCACACTGCTAGTGATCACAAATTGCTACTTGTTATTAGGGTTCCTGATAAAATTACCTATAAACTCTATCTAGATGTAGATAAGTTATTAAGAAAAAATTAATTCATGACTTAAACATACGGAACAACCAATCATATTATATGAACACAATCAAATATATATGTAGTAAAACTTGAACGATATACAAGAAAGTGAATGATGAAACTAATACATTAATTGAATAACATGTTCATGACTTCAAGTTACATCATTAACCAGTATGCGAAGTTTACCTACTAATGGTTTTACCAAAAACCATGTAAAATATTAAAGAAAAAGATGAAAAAGCAAACCCTAAGATTGTTGAGATGTTCTTTACTGTTGCAAACCAAAGCTCATAGTTCTCTTTGTTGTTTTAGAGTTTCTTTACACCTTTTAAGAGTCTAGAGTGTCTTGTTATATAGTATTCATCAATTATAGGGCTTAGAATCCTTCTGGGATCGGGTTTTCCTCGTTTTAGAAGTTCAAATACATGTCAAACACTTTGTCTATATTTAGGAATTTTCCCACGACCTAACCGTAGGTAAAATTGAGTTGTAGGGTGATTTTTCAGGTTTATTTGTTGTGAGACCCCAAACATTTTTCTCGGGTTTAACTAAACCCATTATCCGAATTCTGCATTTAGAGTGCCTTAAACTCAAATGCTCAATGTCTCTAAACTTTACCTAGGACTTTAAGCGGGAAATGATGTAACTTTGAGCCCAAGTGCAACCCTTTTGGCTAGAACTGTGCAGTGTATGCGTGCGACCCTAGCATCGGGTGCTTATAACTGTTGAGAGTGCCCTAAACCCAGTATGGGTGCTTTAATCAAATTAGGCCATGCCTTAGTAATATTTTTGGGCATGAATAGCATATGCTATGGAAATGTCTAGAAAACCTTGAGCATGGTTGACACGTGATGGACATGAGAAGCTAAGCTAGGGAGAGGGAGAAATCTCTTTTGTCTTTTCTTCTTTCCCTTCTCCTCTTTTCTGCTCCGCTTCTGTTTCTATTTTATTCATCTGGGAGGAAGATCGAGAGTGGGAATTCTAAGCTTGAAGTTGAGAGTTGAAGGGAAAGATTAAGGAGTTGTTGTTGATGGTCGTATCGGTGCCAGTTAGACCAAAGGAGAAGATGAAAACAATTGAAGATCCTGTGATGTTGGGATCGAAGATTCTGTTGCGATTAAATGAGATTGAAGAACACCATGAAGATCAGAAGGAGTCGCTGCCAGTGAACCAGCAGAGAAGAATTTAAGGATTTATGAAGGATTAAAGGATGGGTTTGCTTTGAAATTGGATTTGAACAGAGAATCACATGCACAACAGAATGAGGAGAATCGCAGCGAGAGAATGGCTAGACGGGGTTTTATTGGAATTGAATGAGGAGCTGAGATGGATCTGTGTTGGTGATTGAGACGGCAGTATAGTTAGAGACTTAGAGTAATGGTGGAATGAACAGAGAAGGGATCTGGTGGGTTCGATTTCCAACTAGAGTTACAGTGAAAGAAGATACTGCCATGGATTTTCGATAGTGAATGGATTGTCAAAGTGAGGTTTGGTGCTGGTTCGTGAAACAAGGAACAATGAGGTGTTGGTGCTGGTGGTCGAGTCAATGGATGAAGATGGTGTTGCTGCTGTACAATTGAGGGTCTGGATTAATCAGAAAGGATGGGCTTCAAAGGTTCAGGTGGTATGAATTGCTAGAAGGTTGGAAAGATTTAAAACAAGAAAGCGACAGTGAGTTTTTGGTGGGATATTTATGGAAGAGTGGACTGAAGTTGTTGCCGGTGAATGAGTGATTTTGTTTGATTCTATAGCTTATAGTGGATGATTGATCGGATGGGTTTGTATGTTAATGATCAATATTGCAGGGAAGGACATAAAACAAGGATTTAAAGAATTCATGAAACTCGTCCCTATTGACACCAAGTTAAGCACGCAGGGTGTTCGTGAGAATGCATGAAAGACCGGTTCTTTACCAAAAGTTGTTGCCGTAAGCAATGGTTCTGAGAAGTGTAGCCATGGTTCGAAGGCTGTATATGAGTATTATTTGGCAGTGGCTAGGACTAATTTTAGAAGCCAAAAAGGACACGGAACATTGGGTTCTCTATCTTATTCGATAGTGCAGGGAAACGAGCTATAAGAAGGCCTGAAAACTACAGCAGAAAGAGACCTCCCTCACGCATGTTTTTAACAGTGAGGATCTAAATCTCAGGTCTACACATCACCACCATTCTTGCATCAGCACTTCCACTGCACCAGCAGTCTCCAGTCCATCCCAAGTTCCATATCACAACACCAACAACAACACAAGTCTCTACATACCACCACCAGGAACTAACAGCAGCGAGCTTGTGCAGTTGCAATACGATCAGCTCCATCATTCCAGCAGCAAGAAGAGGTAACTGGCGCACCCCCAGTTCCGCGCTACAGTCCACAATACAACATCCATCCATCCTGTTGTCGTTTGAGTTTGCTTGATTGGTTTTAAAGTTTCATATTTGCTTTATTTCAATTTTCATGAACTCATTTATGTGTAGCTAATAGTTTAATTATGCCAGGTTCCACCTTTTCAATTGGCTGAGTGATCGCTATTATAATCCAGAATTGTTTATAACGCCTAATTGACGTGGTCTGCCGATGGCCTATGTCAGCTGATACATACATGCTACATCAGCTACTAGGAGGGACTGACTGTTAACTCCCATTAACTAATATGGACATGTACATGTCAGGTACACACGCCAATGTGGTCCATTAGGTCTATTAGTATTTAAATTTTAAACGGTGAGCAGTAACTAGTGCAAGGTCTTTGCTCCTTTATGTAGATAATCACATTCTGTATACCTAACTTTTGAATTTAGAACTATGATAATCACATTTTGTATACCCATTGAAATATGAACCCCTCTGTTACTTGATTTTGCCATAGCTGTAGATGTCTTTTGCTGGAACGGATCAGGTAACATGGTTGACCTAGCTTAGCATGAGTGCCTGAACTTTAGTGTTAAGAAGTCTAATACTTGAACATGATACTTTTTCCGTACACCAGAAACTTTGTTCTTATTGTGGATCGCTATGTGCAAGAAGTACAGAATGGAGTATTATCTAATATACTTTCACACTTTGAGGCTGTAGTAACATTCCATGGATTTTTAGTAGAATCACTGTATACCTAGATTACCATGTGTACTCAAATTAGATGTGAACTTGGGCTGTGTACTGTATACTAAATTGTAAATTGTGTAAAGATGACGATTAATCTTGCTCATTTTCTGTGTACTCAAGTGTGATGCGTATTTACTATGATTTATGCTTAATATACTTACCATCCTCTTTGGATTATATTCAAGTAATAATAAGTTGTATCACTCTTTTGGACACAGATTAAACTAATGTTATTATGTGCAATATATTAGCAATTATGGTGTTTCCATGAGTGAGTTAAATTATTTACATTGTCTGGTTAATTAGAGGTAGTGGGTTGGAAATGATCATCTACAGTTTCAAGGTAAATTATGCCCTCAACTAAGTGTTATCTGATTTTCATTGCAAGTAAGCTAGCTAGTCTATGGACGATAGACATACACATAGTCTTCTCTTAGGGTAGCTTTATAGTTCAGCTGAATGTTCTTTTAGATAAAAATGATTGACATAGACACGGATATGTTTATAGTTAGGGTAGTATTTTGGAAGGAAAGACAGAATTGTACATGTCTAAGCTTGGCACAGTTAAGTACATGATGAGTTTTGATGGCTGTAAGTTGTCAGTTGGCATTTTGGGAAACGTGGAACCTTTGGCTTACTCAAAGTAGAAATAATCATAATCCGTTATGTGTACTGCAAATAGATTTAGTTTACTTGATATCTGATAAGAGATGGTTGCTACCATTTTGGGTAGTTCATACTATCTAAACAAGGGGAGACGAACTACGGTCGTGCTTGATCCCTTCGAGCTACGGAGAGGGTACGTAGGCAGCCGCTATGCGGTTCAGCACAACTACATGAGGTTGTTCATATCGTCGGGAAAGGGTTGGTTGCTGCTTGGCAGTTCATACCATATATTCGGAGATGATTGCAATCTTAGCAATTTATATCGTTGGAAAGAGGTAGTTGCAGTTAGCCTACTGGCTGTTCATACTACCTTGAGAGACCATCTAATAAGAAATGAAGGGTGATTGTTGGATACCAATTCATATCACCAAAATGAGATTTGGAGATGATTGTTGTCATTTATAGACAATTCATATCATCTGAGAAGAATGGTTGGTGTTTATAATGACAGTTCATACCATTGATCTGGAAATGATTACTAACTCTCTTGAGTAGTTCATATCATTTGTAAGAGATGGTCTGTTGAGCTTGACCTAGTACTGTGAGCTGTCAGGCCCAACTGACGCTCCCATATACGGATGGCTACACGGAAGACCGTCAACTGGACGGTGACAACTGGCCATAATGCCCAACTGGGCTCCCATCTACGGATGGCTATCCGGAAGACCGTCGACTGGATGGTGGTTGGTATCCGACTACCCTGAAATTGGAAACTGGCCATTCCTCACCCATTTAAAAGCAATGCTTGCTAGTTTATAAAGCAATTTGAATTAAATCGATGAACATTTGTTTGGTAAGATCGAATTTGTTCGAAAAATTTAAAAGTACGATTTCTCAAGTGGCGTATTGAGAAGTTGGAGCTGGCCTAATGGGCCGAAACCCGACCCATTGGAAGCAAAAAATTTTCGGTCCGTCATATTTACTGTTAGGTTGAGTAGGCCATTTCCTGGCCGTAGGTGACTCTTGATTTTGTTTTCTTGTTTCACCATTTCGTCCATAACGCTTCCATCGGACGTCTGATTGACCTCATTATTTTTGCGGTGGATTCTTCTCTTTGTTCTCTACAAAATGGAGGTTTTGAATTATTCATATATCTATTTGAATTTACGGCTAGGATGAATGGCCTAGATCCATTCGTAAGTGACTCAGGAATTCTTGTTTCAACACTTCGTCTTGTCTACGTTGGGTTAGGAGTTGATTTCCTACCCGTAAGTGATTCTGGGACTTGAATTGTAGCTTCGAAACCTACTATAGATAGGTTTTGGATGCATTTTCCTAGCCATAGATTTGATAAGAAATCTTGTCAGATTTCCAGTTTTATGGCTAGGTTATAAAGACTTTTACTAGGTGTAAGTCCTTTTGAAATTTGACTCTGACACTTTATTTTCAACTCTTACTTCTCTTTTTAATGCCACAATTATTCTTTTTGGTTGAACTAGCTTCAAAACTCCTAAAGAACTCAAAACAAACAAAATCATTAATGATATGAAAACTAACATAAAAGCAATGAATGAGAGTATCCAACTAATATAAATAATGCATCTATCATATGATCTATGGATATACCTACGCGCTTTCGGAGTGCTACCTTCTATTTTAGAACACAAGACTTGGTTGTTTTGTAAAAAGTCATTTTCTTGCATGAAATGAACAATAACAAAATGGTGGGTAGTTTTCTGTTGGAAATCTTAACTGCTTATAAATGAGGGTTTGTGTGACAGCCCGTAATTTTCATATAACCCATACTTTGGGATACGTCATTTCACGAGATGAAGCGTCATCCCAATTATGTGTTGCGTTCCCTGGGATGCGTCCTTGAGTACAATGTTGCACCATTTTGAACCTGTGATGCACATTTGGTGCAAGTGGTGCAGCATGTTGCGAAATTCACCATTTGACAATGGTGTCCCCCTTATGACGCGTTTTTGAGGAAAAGATGCATCGTCTCGAACTTGTAATACATACTTTGTAAAAGTGATGCATCATCTTGGCATCATGATGCTAATGCATTAATATGCGTGCCCTGACCAAGAGATGCGATTTTTACCAATGTTGCTTACCCGTGGAAGTATTATGATGCTAATGCTCATTATTCTTATCGCTTCCAACGTAGTGTTATGTTAATTTTTGAGGATGTATCATCTAGCATGCATCATGTTGCTTAAAGGAGGTTGGAGTCGGTACATGTAAAACATCTTCCCTATTTCTATATGTAGAAATGCAAGTAAGACTTATATAAGGAAGATGTGTTTGTTGAAGTTGTATTAAGAGGAGATGTATCATTGTCCCTATGTTGCTTATACCAGTATGCATTATGATGCAAAGGCATCATTATGCTACGTTACTGACCCGAGTATCCATTATGATGCAAAAGCATCATTATGCTGGATTGTTTACTGAGAGTGCAGCATTATGGTGTATTTCGCAAATGGGACATTGGCCGCGAACGAGATATATATTATATAAAATCATTGTCCTTACACTATTTGGAACTATGCATCATAAATCCAAAATATTCCTCAATTTGGTATTCGTTATGTTGCGTAAAGGAGGTGGGACTCAGTACATGGAAAACAACTACCGGTTTCTATTTGTGGAAATGTGAATATGACATTTATAATATAGGGAGATGGTGTTGGTTGATAATGCATATAGGCAAAGATAAATCATATTTCCTATGTTGCATGCCTAGGAAGCATATGATACAAACGCATCAATTGCTCTGTTACTTACCCAGACTGCATCATGTTGATACATTTCAAAACAAAGGTGAAGGTTGTTGCAATTTGCATGACCCAAAGATGAAAAATGCATATTTGCAAACTAAATGGCATTCTTCATGCACAATCTTGTGCACTGCTGCGAAAATCCCTTGGCCTATAAGGTTCAGGCGTTGCTTGGCCTTTGGTTTTGTGACACAAGTTTGAACTTTTTAGTGCTGCGGATTTTTTATGCCTAAGCATATCCTCTCAAAACGATTGTTCCTTGGTATCGATGTTAGCTTTGTCTTAATATGCTTGAGTTGTTTGTTCAGTTCGAGTTGACTATTCGGATGAACTAAGGTATGTGCATGATCCCTTTATGGTATTCGTTAATGATCTTTATGGCTATTCCAAGGGCTGGTTATTTTTCTGTTATTTTAGATTCGCGGAACATACATCAACTTCTGCTGAGGATGATTCTACTTCTAGCTTTTATGTTCTTGTATTAACCTTTGCGAAGTTACGATATTCTTATTATTAATCTTCTTTTGAGAAGCTTGACAGTGATCTTTTAAGCCATTATACTCCTTGGAAGGGAATTTCTGTGTGCATGGTGTGATCATTCCCTATATTGTGAACAATTTTTTGTTACCTTCAGTTGTGCGTGCATATCATCATCTTGACCGAGTTATCGTGTGGTGTTGTGTTGTATATCTCAGTTTGTTTGTGAAGTTGGTAACCTTTTCAGTGGTGGATGAAGCCTATTTAGCCTTTGATGATAATGGAAAAACAACTTATGATGAAATTTGGGGTGGTGGACGTTATCTAGATAACTTTCTTTGTAATTTATTAATTTCTACTAGTATTAATTGTTTTTTCAGCTCGCTTGCTTGTACTTGGTCTTGTCTTTTTGTTTGGCCTTCACTAATAGTCGAGGAAGATCTTTAGCCTTTTTTGGGGCCTTTGTATATAATAAAAAAAGAAAAAAAGATAGAAAAAAACACATATCCATAAGGGACATAATTCTTTAACGAATCTTCTTGTAATACCTTATATGCACGCCTTAATTATTTTTTAGTAAGAAATATGCAAGTTCAAAACGGGATTACTAAAAAAACTGAACAATTAAAATCAAGTAACGTCACCAACGAATAAGCGACATGGTTATTATTATAGCTATCCAAACTCGATATGGTAACTTCACAGCAGCTAGTTCAGCAGAAGCTTTAGGGAAGAAAATATGTTAGAGGAGACCCATATCACAGGTTCTGTTGCTCAGATAAGGGATACCAACTATAGATGGTGAGTTTTTGACAAGGCTAGAATTGTAAAATTTCCCTCTGCTTAGCAGCAAAAATATATATATATATATATATATATATATATGCATATTTCTGCGCATATGCTTAATATGGAATATTGTGTCTCTGCTTATATTCCGCAAGCGAATTAAGAGTACGGATTCTCTTTAAGAATTCTAAACTGGTCCTGCAGTCTCCTCAATACTCATAATATTCACGCCTATCGAACTAGTCTCAAGTCGCATAAATTTCACGGCTGAATTCCTTGAACTTGCTTCGAATGTGCGTTAATGTTCAATCAACATCCATCAAACTGGGGAATAGATAATGCTTAAACCCCAAAAGTACATTCTAGCTTAACGCTTCATTCACAACGAATGCCTCTCGAGTTGCTCTTCTGGGCTCAAATATGCTACTTTAGCACTTTGCTTAAATATAAGCCACAAATTATGCGCCTCCTCTCGGACGCGCCGTAATGCCTCAAAAGACGCATTGAACCTCTGAATTAGGCTAACCCTAGCCTTTTCCCATATCAACGCTAAATTAGCACTAGCTATTTGGCTTAGCACTACATTGGCGCCAGTTAGCCACATTAGCGCTAACTTTCCTGGCGCTAACCCTAGCACCTGAGAAGTGCCAACTAACCTAACATGGTCTTAGACAGCACATCTTGGCATAATGAGGACTTAGCTAGCTTTTCACTACCTTAGCACCTCGACACTAGCACTAAAAGTGTTAACCCTAACCCTAGCTCTAGAGGCGCGAACTTTCTTGGCCTTCTTTAGCCTGACGCATCCCCAAGTACCAGCCTCATTTGACACTAGCTTTCTGACCCTAACATAATAAATATTTGCTAAAAGCTATGCATGTTGGCTTTAATCCTGAGAGGTTAGCACCTTAGCATTTTGTATTAAGAAAGTTAGCAGGAACGAAAGCACCTACTATCCCCATCTAAGGTTTATGCTAAGGGGCATACACTTCAAACATCTAAGAAGCTAAGTATATCTTCTTCTACTCTTAAATTTAAATTATGCATATGTAATCATTATAAGCATACTGTCACCATTTAGTGCTTACTGTGCAACACTATTTTTCCTCACTAAGCAGGGGACTTAATGTAGATGGTGAGTTTTTGACAAGGCTTAAAATTGTAAAATTGTCCTATGCTAAGCAGCAAGAAAATATATATGTGTGTGTGTGTGTATATTTATGCGCATATGCTTAATATGGAATATCGTGTCTCTGCTTATATTCCGCAAGCGAATTAAGAGTAAAGATTCTCTTTAAGCATTCTAAACTGGCCTTGCAATCTCCTCAATACTCATAGTATTCACGCCATATCGAACTAGTCTCAAGTCGCATAAATTCCACGGTTGAATTCCTTGAACTTGCCTCGAATGCGCGTTGATGTTCCAGCAACATCCATCAAACTAGGGAATAGCTAATGCTTAAACCCCAAAAATACATTCTATCTTAACGCTTCATTCGTAACAAATGCCTCTCGAATTGCTCTTCTGAGCTCAAATATGCTACTTTAGCACTTTGCTTAAATATAAGCCACAAATTATGCGCAACTCCTCTCGGACGCGTCGCAATCAAGAAGCAATGCCTCAAAAGACGCATTGAGCCTCTGAATTAGGCTAACCCTATCCTTTTCTCATATCAGCGCCAAGTTAGCACTAGCAATTTGGCTTAGCACCAAAACGGCAGCAGTTAGCTACAATAGCGCTAAATTTCCTGGCGCTAACCCTAGCACCTGAGAAGTGCCAACTAAACTAACACGGTCTTATCCAGCACATCTTGGTATATGAGGACTTAACTAGCGTGTGACTACCTTAGCACCTCGACTCTATCACTAAAAGTGCTAACCCTAACCCTAGCGCCAGAGGCGCGAACTTTCTTGGCCCTCTTTAGCCTGACGCATCCCGGAGTATCGGCCTCATTTGGATGAGGCGTCCCTGAGCAATAACGCCAACATCCTGACGCGTCCTGAGGCTCGAGTACGTCCTTAACGCTGATGCGCCTTAGCTCGAGCACGTCCCATCTCCACCTGACGCGTCCCTAGGCTCGAGCACGTCCCTACTATCGCTGATGCGCCTTAGCTCGAGCACATCCCTACTAGCATTGATATACTTTCCATCATATTTATGACATTAGTTGTTTTCAACTTTATTCTTCTCCGATATGCAGGTCTTCTATGTCACTTATTATGTTCGTTTTGTTTGAAATGTTGTGTGTGTTTTGCAGACTACTGTGAGTGATCTACAAGAAGCTAATCGGCTACTGTCAGTGATCTACAAGAAGCTATTTGTTGATTCTTTAGTTTGTGAAGCAAATAGCTAGGTTGCATTGTCCTCTTGTCATTTTGTGTGCTGGTTGGTATAATGTGTGTGAAAAATATCATATGTAAAGAAAAGAACTAAAAGGGATCTTCAGATCTTGGTTTGAAATATGTTAATCGGTAGTAACATTAGATAGGAAAAAAATGGTAGAAATGGATTAGGAAGGAATAATGTGTGAATGGAGCATGAGTTGGTTGTTTTATTAAAAAAAAAATCTGAAAAAAATCGGTTAAAACCGAAACCGAAACCGAAAAAACCAAAACCGAGACGGTTAAAACCGAACCGAACCAAAAAGCTTAATGGTGACACTCGGTTTTCAAAACCGAAAAACCGAGACTTTCGGTTTATGTAATGGTTAGGGCAAAAACCGAACCGAACTGAGCCATGTACAGCCCTAAATATGCTAGTTTAGTTCCATATAGGTTCTACGGATATAAAATAACTGTTGTGCTCATCTTTATTACATTGTCTGATAAATTATCTCTTCGATGGATTTGTGGTCACATCCTGAGATGGAAATGGTGGCTCGAGGCTTTGAGAAACATTTAAGTAGAAAGCAAAGGGAATTCCTACTTGATTTATTTGTTGGTAAATTTGATGTTGGCAGTCGAAGAAGTGTGGCAGAAGCTCTAGGGTTGGTAAATCCGGTCCAACATTAATGCTATGACCACTGGTTGGGTTAAAATCGGTGGATTTGATTATTTTGAAGGCTTAATCTTGATTTTTAACGTGACTTCCTGAACTATTTCTTATACCCAATTCTTTACTACCGACCAGAATTTGAAAAATACATCGCCAATCTTGTTTTTGAAGGTCTGCCCAGTCTTTGACATCGGAGTTGATATTTCACAATGACATACTCTATATTTTTACTTTCTTATGTATGATTTAGCTCATCAAGTGACTATTAGCAGACAACTAATTAGGTAATTGCGATTCTTAGTTGTCAGTCTGATTTCTTTTTCTAACTTGGCAATGCTACCAAGGATTCATGTATAAGCGGTGGGGAAGATAATTAGTTTAAGTTACTTGTTCACTCTCCGCCAGAAAGAAGAGGAGTTAATAATTGGATCAGTGATGCAACGTATACATGTACATTTTACTCGGACATTCGATTTGTAAAGTGAAATTACTGTATTTGTATTGAAAAATTCCAGTTTTTACATTTATATTGAAAATCAATGTTACTAACGGTTAGGATTTCTATCCGTTTATTCGGATATATCACCACATGTCGTAATCCCACGATTTATCTTTTATAGCTTTTAGATTTCGCCAATCGGATATATCACCACATGTCGTAATCCCACGATTTATCTTTTATAGCTTTTAGATTTCGCCAATACGCTAGTCATTTTTAAAAAAGAAAAATAATGTTAGTATTTTTAATATAATCACGTGATTTACACGTGATATTTAAGTTACAAAGATCCGTTGGATTCTTAAACACATGACAATACCACACGAATCCATTTATAATGGGTATTTAAGGTATTTTCCCACACGTGCAAGTTCACACAAACACCATTTCAATCATTCAACTGATTTGGATAATAAAACTGACAGAACGAAACATTTCTCCAAAAATAAAAAATCAGGGCACGTCCCCGAAATAACCTTTGATAATGGGTTTTTTTCCCAATTTTCTCAAACAACTTTCGTTACTGTGGGTGGAGGGAAGGGCCCTTGGCCCCTTGCTCTTAGTGAACTAAAATGTGTCCCGTGGGCCGTGACCCAAAAACTGACATCGTGCCCCCAGATTTTCGCACGTGACCAGAAAATTTTCCTTGTAACTGGAAGTGAAATGCCCTCTTTTGAAAACTGAATACCCTGATTATTCCCTTCAATCAAGAGGAGATGGCAGCAACTAGGTTAATCTCAAATCTTCCAGAAGAGATTCATGCTGAAATTCTTCTGAAATTACCAGTGAAATCAATCTTGTCTTGTAAGTTTGTATGCAAACTCTGGTTTAATAAAATTTCTTGCCCTAAGTTTATTAATGATCATCTTAATCTCAGTATCAAAACTAAGAACAATCATAAACTCGTGTTTACTGATAAGTAATGGGTTACTGGTAAGCCCTTGCTATACTCTATAGATTATGCTTCAATTACATCATCACCAGATTTATCATGTGAGTATATTGGTAATGAAGCTGTTCTCATGGATTACCCATTTGAATACAAAAAGGGTTTGGGAGTTAGGATATTGGGTGCCTGTAATGGTCTCATTTGCTTTAGTATTTTGATTAACACAGTGACTAGCATTTTTATTTGGAACCCAACAACTAAAGAGTATAAGGAAATTAACGATTGTGATTTTCGTATCAACCCCAAGCAAACTTCTAGAGCCGGATTTGGTTACGATGGCAAAACTGGAGATTACAAGATTGTAAGGATTGCGAAATATGGAAAATCTGATTAGTGCCAAGTTGAAATATATACATTTGGATTACATACGTCAAAAACTATCCATACCTTCCCTTACAAGTTTCCAACTCGTGTAGCATTTCGTGGTGTTTATCTCAATGGAGCTCTTCAATGGATAAGCAATACGCCCAAGCAAGATAACTCCAATTATATAGTCTCTTTTGATATTAGTAATGAAAAACTCGTGGATGTGCCATTGCCAGAAAAAAGTATAATACATTCAGAAGATAGCAACACGAAAGTATTCACGAGGGTGGGAGTATTGGGAGACTGCCTTAGTTTAGTTTTAGTCGACAAGAAGCTAGTCCGAGCTGAAGTATGGATGATGCAGGAATATGGAGTAAGAGAATCTTGGACTAAACTATTCACCACTACTCAAAATCTCATTACCAGTTATGCTCTCTGGATGCCGGTGCTTTCACTTAAAAATGGTGAGATTCTGATGTGTACTGTTGACGGTTTTGTTTTATGCGACCCAAAGAATGAAAGAGTCGGAAAGATGAGTAGTTTTTTTCCAAAAAACACACTTGAAGTCCGTGGTCTTAATATGATGATGGCTTCATCCTGAGAGTTATGTCGAGAGCCTGGTTTCGCTCAACTCGGGTACCTAGGTGATGAAGCATAATGGACAAAAATGAGGTAAAATCATTGCATCTTGTATGCTCGCTAATCTTTTAACCGTTAGTTATTAGAGTCTAGCAGTTCAGTTGAAAGAAAATTAAGATGAATAGGAAAGACATTAATAGGTTTATAGTGGCTTTAAATTGTTTTCATGGTTCATTTTTAATGTTAGGAGTTTCATTTTTAGAAACAGATTTTAGTATAACGCAACAGAAACAGATTTGATTGATCTGCATTTTGCAAATTCCATGCTGGTATCTTCTACCATAATAATGGTTTCTATTCATTTTATGAAATCAATGAAAATTTTATGCTGGTGGATTTTATAAAAATCAGTTGCTTTCTGATCCATATTTTGTTTATTTTATACATAAAGTAGTGTTTTCATCCAATGTATGAGTGTCATCAAATTTTGCATTTACTTCTTTATTCTGGTCACTCTTGAGAAACCATTTCTTCCTGTATTTCTTCAAATCTGTTTTTTTTTAATTGCAATTTCCCCATGCTTTTACAGAAATATTGAATACAGATGTTCTGTTAGTTGTGCTGGATATGGTACAGGCTGTGAAGAGTGTGATTATTACAATTTTCCCCGTGAACGCCCTATACACCGTGTACGCCGTGGTGGGGGTAGCAGTGGATATGGTAGAAGTCGTCAAGGCGGTAGCAGTGGTAGTGATGGTGGTGATTCTGATGGAAATGTGGGCGGTAGCAGTGGTGGTGGTGATTCTGATGGAAATGGGGGAAACTAGGAACTACTAGTGTTTGAGTTACGATCTGACGTTATATGTTCTGGTTTTAATGGTTACTTTGTGTTGGAAGTCCCTCTAAATCTCCCGAATTAGATTTTCCTCTTTTGGTTCCTTGTTCTGTTCAAGTCTTTAGGTTTTTGCTTTGAATAGTAATTGAACCCCTCCATGATATGATGATGAAAGTTAATTCAAATGCTTAGAGACATATCTGGATCTGCCGCTGACAGACAAATTGAGCAAAATAGATATTTTGATGATTAGAATTCTGCAGTAGGGAGTAAGAAAGTACATCCTTGTTAAACTTATCAGGATCTTTGGCAAGAACAATCAAGTTAGATATTTTGTTAATAAGAACAAGAACAAAACATCACTAATATAAGGTAACTACAAAGAACAAAAGTATTTCAAAGAGTGCAGTTTCAACCAAATTATCATGGAAACGAATACTATTATACTAACATGAAATTCATAGTTATTCAGTTATTTACATTGTCATGAAAGGGTAAGAAAAGAAAAAGCAGAAAGTAATAAGATAGAGGAGTCCCCCCGGGAATATTCCACCACAGAAGGGTCCTATAGCAGAGTTTTTTCTGGAGTTGGATTTTGATTTTTACCCGAAAACTACAAATATCATCGACATGTACAGATGCATAAAAAGAAGGTTAAATGCAATTTATTGCATAAATAATGCAAATTAAGGATCTGCATGACCCGCCATTCCCTCATCACTAGAGGGATAATCATTGTCGCTTGCCTCGTCTTCCTCATCACTTGATTTGTCCTCCGCGTTATTCCCAAAGTCCTCGGGTTTCGCATATTTTTCACAGTATTCTGGATTACAAATGAGAATGAAGCAATAACAGGATCATAATCAGACTTGAAGTAAGATAATTAGTGTAAAGTATGAAAATGGGCCTGACACAGAAGATAATTAGTCTAAACTGGTTCATAGAGCTAACAAAATACAACCACTGAGGATAAGAACAAGAACTTAAACTCAACTAAAAGGTGGTAAAACACTAGCACAGTTGGTGGAATTTGAATTCAAATTCAGTGAGTGCTTCATTTCATCATAATAGCGTTGAGCTTGGATAAGAAAACTCATTGCACAAGCATAGAGTGAATGCTATACTGGCAGTACATTGTGAAAAATTACAAAAAAGAAAAGCAAAAAAACAGTCCTAGTATACCAAAGAAACTATCAGGCTCAAAGAAAAACATTCACATGTAGCAATTTTTGGCATTAAAAAATTCATGATGAGTTTGCAAAACTTTGGTTTTAGCTCTTTGTTCCACAAGCTAGCTTTTAACCCAAGTTTTTCCAAGTAATGACAAAAGCACAGAAGAAATTCTTTTCAAATAATCCAATAGAACTTCACGGAACATCTCGAAAGCTATAGTTAGATACCAACCCACGGACAATATGATTCCAATTCATAACAAATGCTCATTTTGTCGAAACCCGAAGACCTTTTTTGCACCCAATGCCTCTCAAGGTGTTATTCCATGAAAACAACGAGACAATGTTACAATTGTCACGCCCCCACTTCCTTTTTAAGTGTTAAGAATCTACTAAGCTTCCTCTATGGTGCTCTCGGTACCCCCCACATATTCGACGATTTGGCATTTGGCATTGCATGAACATGACCCTAAATATGACCTAATATCTAGTACGGAACACTGCACTATTTTTTATGCATTGTTAGTTAGTTCTCGGTGAAACAGCTTTAGGCAGTATTGACCATGTCTAACCGACTAAGTGTAATTTGGTCCACTAATTAGCTCTTGTTTAAAACAGCAAACACACTAGCTGGCTTATATTTCTGGTTAATTAAATAAAAGGACCATGCTACAAACTCAAGTTCCTTTAACTAAAGGACAGTCGTCTTTAAGTCACGGACACCATTGACTAAAGAAAATAAATTGTATTTTCAATCAAGAAACAAAAGAGAGAAGAAATACTTATTCACTAAAACAAAACCATATTGTGAAGATATAAGTTCAAGGTGTTTCAGAAACGATTAGAGCAAGTTTGAGCTGTTTCGACTAGGTTGTATGCACGTATAATCAAAGTAAATAAGAAGAATCACAGAACCTTTAACTCTTTTCTCATAAGCAGCTTTATCACGCATCATTAGAGCTGCAGCCTCTCCATTCAATGGGTCAGATGGGTTGGGATACAAAAGAAGTTGCGGAAGAAATACTTCAAAAACATTTACAAGATCTGCAACATACAGATTTCAGCTCAAAAGTCAGAGCACAGTTTCTCAAACCGGCAAGTAAAACTTCCACACGGAGAACAGAAAGAATTCCAAAATAAACACACTTGCATTCCTGCAAGAGGGATACATACCAAACATTGGACTCCAGGTCTGATTAATAACATCCAGACAAACCGAACCAGACCTGCAATACAAAACTAACTGAGATTACTCAACATTCAAGAAAGTCAAAAGCTACTTAAGTAAAAAGTTCTAAATTACTCACATTTCATCAACATTTGGGTGGTAGATCTTATTAACAAAACCAATTGATGGAGATTTATATGGATAAGCATCTGGCAACTCCACTCTTATTCTCCATATACCTCCATGGTAAGGACCTGCAATTCATTATTGCAAAATAAATGAATAAACCCCAGAGCTGGAACTACTCAAACTACACTGAATGAATGAACTCATTATCGAGGTTATCGGTTCAATCCACAAAACCATGACCAAACCAAAGGCTGCTGTTTGTTGACTACAGTCAAAATTTCTTGAACTCACTCAACTTTTTCACAGAAAATTTCCCTTTTTCCAGAACCAATTCACTAAAATAAAAAAAACCCACTAACCATCATACAGGATCCTACAAAGGGTCCTATCCCAAACATCAAAAAAGTACGAAATCAAACTGAAAATTACAGTCTTAAAAATAATCCATACTTTATTTAAAAAAAAAAGACTGAAGAAAAGAGATATGAGTATTGAGGATTTACTATCAGTTGGTCCGGTGAAGTCCACATAAAACTCTTGCATGCCATCATTGATCATCTCAACCTTATAATCACTCATCATCCTGGAAGAAAAAAAATCCATAATTAAAAAAAAATGCAACAAAAATATCCATAAAAAAACAGGCTGAAGAAGGAAGAGATTATTCTTACAGTTTCATCAAGTCCATCTCTCTGCGTTTGCTTGGAGAAGACATTTTTTACTGTGTTTTTGGTTGTATTGGGGGTTTGACAGAAAAAAGAAGAAGAAAGGAACTTCAATTATGTTAAAATGGAGTAAAATTAGGCAAAGATATATAAAAATTATGAGTGATATTACATGTTTTGGAGTAAGGTTTTATATAGTGTCTTCGGTTTTGGCCTTTGGATTCCTTTTTGAGGGTGAGCTGGATGGTTATGATTTTAGTTAGGTGGGTTGGGAATTTGTTGTATAGATATTTGGACGGTGATATTTGCCGACTTGCCTCCTATATATAAGATAACAGGAAGATTTTACAGATTCCAGAGTTCAGGTCCAGCGTCCAAATATTTTATCCGAAGGTCTAAATTAGAGCTTCATATATTTGGACGGTGATATATGTCGCATCATATCTCTAATTTAGAGCTTTTCCTAGTCTTAAGGTGCAAGTCTTGTTTAATACTATACTCAAATCTTTTAAATTGGATGGAGAAGATTATAAATGATTTTATAACAGAAAAAAAACTCATGTTAAAATGCACGTATTTTTGATGCAGGCTACGCATAAAAATTTTTAATCAGTATTCAATTAATACAAATGGTTTAAACCAAGTGCCGATAAATGGTTGTTTGTGCGTGTATATCAAACAAATATGTATTTTTTATTATTTTATAAGAAAAACAATATTTCTACAAACAAATATGTATTTTCTATTGTTTTTTGTAAAAAAAGATAGTATTTTTACTATTTTAAATAGGAGTTTATGTAATGTGAATAATTTTAATGCATAGTGTTTGTATATTAGGTGAGATTGCTTGAGAATTAGCCAAAGAGTTTGTAGCTCCTAGGCCACTCTAAATTTATACCTAATTTTTTAGCTTAATTGGAACACCATGATGCTGACTATAGAATTTGTCCCTCCTAATGGTTTTCTAAATTTATTGATTTGGCTTTACTAGATACTGCATTAAATTTATAGATTATATTGTCTATACGAGTAAATGTCCATAACTCTAGTAATGAAAAGAAAAAAAAATGTCATTGATATCACTCAAAAAAAGCTAAAAGCAGTGACTTAAAGGAGATCAATTTACTTCAATGCCGGAACTCAAACCTCTAAATGATTCGTGACGAAGTACATGCCTTTATAGTTCCAGCCGGCAGTGCATGCTAGGCCTTAATAATCGTTTGATGGACAACTCGTTTGATGAATGCCTTAAAACCAAAAAAAGAATGTGGAAGAAGTTTTTTCCCCGTGATTTTTTTTTGACCGATAACAATTTTGATGTTGACAAATTTCGAATTGATGGCATACTAACCTCATGAAATCGGTTTTACCCTGTGAAAAATAATTTATGTTTTCAGAGAATATAGAAATCTTGATTGTTAACGCCCGATTGCTGATTACGTTGATAAATCTTTTTTTTCTCAAATTAACCTTTTGAGACATCAAGTCCAACAAAAATGGGGAAACTAGCTTATGTTATTGTTGTACAATGGTAAAATCGATAAAAAAAAAGGGGAAACATGACTATGGACATGTATATAAACTAAAGTCCAAGTAAAGAGGTATTATTTATGAGTTAACCAAATTTGTCATATTGAAGACTTTGTAATAATGGCCAAGAACTAACCGATCAAAAAACAATAATGGCCAAACGATTTAACTTAGACCAAATGAAAATTCATCTCAAAACTAGTAAGTCTGAAAAAATGATATAGATTTTACGACCAAACCACGTACTGTATCATTCAACAGGACTGCTTGATTATATCAAGAAATTCCCAATTTGGATGGTCTTTGATGACGGCAAGAAAATGACATAATCCCATATAAATAACATATTTATTGAGTACTATAAGATAACTTTATTATAAGAACAAGTTTTACATATGATGCCAGTGCCATACACTTGGTTTAGTTCCCAATCAGTTAAAACGGAATCAAGAACATCACGTCTTCATCTATGGGTAGTGGTTGATGATCTTGCCAACTCGTGCAAGATTTAGACCAATTTTCCGGGAGTAGTTTTTATACCCATTACCTATGACATTCTTTTAGTACCTGACCTGATTTGATCTAGATTATGAATATCATGTATCATCGGATTCTGATTCTTATTTTTGTATCAATTGTTCAGGTGTTTATTTCACTATTTGGATTTTCCGAGGTTGTTGTAGAATTATTGATTTCTAATGCCACAGTCAACTTGGAGGTAATTTATGTGTTGCATTATCCCATATAAGACGCTATAGACATTAGCATTGAAAATAAACTTGAAAGGAACATTTTGTCGCTAAATGTGTGCGGCTGTTTTCTGAGCTCAAGAGGAGACCATGATGCATGGCCTCTCTGGTGAACAAGTCATAGCTCAATGTCATGATGTACCCCTCCATGATTTGATGTTTACTAGTCTTGTTTTTTGTCAGTTTTGGATATAGATTCCCTGACCATTTCATTCAGTTTTACGGGTCCTTAGATTCCCTTTTTTGGCCGTACTGCAAGGCTTTAGGGCCATGCCCAATGTGCTCTCAGTCATGTTTAATTGGCCTGGCTCAACTTGATTACACCCACAGTTTCATACTGTCAAGAATGAATATGGTTAGGTAGTCAGTGAAGTTGGATGCATGTCCACCCTAGGGCCTAGGCAATGAAGAAAAAACTACTGGCAAGTCCAAACAACCATGGAAAGGTAGTTTGGAGGAAAGGAAAATTCAAACCATCAATTCAAATTGTAATAATACTGTATTGAAGTTTTTGCATTTTTCCTGCAAATAAACCATTTGGTTCTTTCTTGTTTCATCCTCTCAACAAGATTTGTCATGCTTCAATGGTTCCACAAGTGTGAAGGAGTTGAGGAGATAAAAGAAAAGAGAGGTAGCAACATCTGGTTTGAGTGCCTTGTATATGTGTTTCTTGATAATGTAGTATCTTCGTGTTTAAGCTCACAATTGTTGTCTCCGTTTCCTATTAAAGAAATGGGATTCAACAGATGAGCTTCCAAGGAGAATACCAATATGTGTCAACTGCGAAGTGCAAACAAGACTCAGAGATATACATCATCAAAACTGCTGTGGAGGGAAAAGTCTGAAAACCAATCAACAACTTTCGCCGTGCCGATTATCAACATCAAGGATCTGTTAATCTTCACGTGGTGAAAATAGAAGGCAGTGAAGACAGTCGCAGCCTCCTTCAAAAAAAATATTCCTTGAGTCTTTCAACTCTGTAATTTTATATATCAGAATTTTGAATCCTCGACATCTCATGCTAATCCAATTCCATATATTCAGTGTTCAGCACACATAATGTAGGACACTCAGTATTCAGCACACATAATGTAGATTGGGCACCAGAAGTGGAACCTGGATGCCTATCAACTTCTTGATGCCCAGAACCATTATTAAGGTACCCCGAACCTGGAAGCCCTTCGACTTCTTGATGCCCAGAACTATTACTTACATACGTAGAACCTGGAAGCCGACCCGCATCTTGATGCCCAGGGCCATTCCTTACACAACTGGAACCTGGAAGCCTATCAACTTCTTGATGCCGATAACCATTACTTACATGCACAGGACCTGGAAGCCTCCCAGCATTTTGATGCTCAGAACCATTACTTGCAGATTCAATATCAGAATCATCATCATCACTATCTATGTTATCAGGAGTCACCCGGTTTTGGAAAGATCGACAACGTAATAAAAACACATTGAAGTAGTAAGCCACCAAACTTTTCCAAGTTTTGTTTTGAAAACATCTCAATGCCTCATCCCAAAAACATTTCTCTAATGATTGGGGGTTCAACCTCACCATTGCCTTGACCCTTTTTTCCTCTTCTCTTGTCCATGAGAGCGCTACTTCTTCACCCATTGAATGGAATCTCCATTTGTAGAACAACATCCCTATTTCAAGCTTCAGTTTCATCCTCTTCTCGGCGATATGAAACCTAACACATTGAACAGAACCTGGAAGTTGGCAGCCACATGAATCTTTTCTACCCTTGCCGATTGATTCTGTTTCGATGATGGAATTTTGAATACTATCTATCAACGGCCAAGTCTGTGTCCCCAACCATTTAGGATCACACACATAAGCCTCGCCAACCCATTCTGGTATTTCAGCTTGATGGAGTGTGCCAATGGCTACATACTTTTCATGATAACAATCATCAAACAGATCGGCATTATCTGCATTTTCAGAATTAGATGCCACGGCCGACTCGGTTCCTGTATTTGTAACCCTGCCCTTTCGAGAAATTACAGAAGACTCGGAAGATGAGTGCAAATGAGAGGTTTTGCGACCCTTACGAGAATGAAGCCTTTCACTGCATCTTAAACTCCCTTTGACTTGATCATCGTAAATGGATGGACAAACCTTCTGCTTTTTCTGCAAGATTAAGGTACTTTATATAACAGCTGTATCTACATTGATAATGAAAACATCTATCTATGCTTCCCAAAGAAAAGGGAGAACACGGGACTGTTGAACCTTAACATACTCTGATAAGATGATGGAAAATACATGTATTCAAAATTTAAGATAAGATAACAAGAAATTATCAGAGTAACCTTGTCTGGAATGAAACAAAAGTGGAACAACAAAGTACTAAACCAGAGTTCAAAAAATTGTGATAATATTTAAAAAGAAAGATTGTCATAGGATGGCCGTGATTTTACTCTTTCTAAATAACCAAAGCACACAAAAAATTCAGATTGAATACCTGAGTGCCTGGCTAATCACTTCGAAAATCTAACCCTAGAGAGAGGTAAAATTTAAAAACTTTTAATAACAAAGAGCAAGAAGCTTCAGAAAATAGGGGGCGGGTTGGGTGGGGACACAACTAGAAGCCATGTGGGTCATCAGGTAGTAGAACACCATGGAAGAAAATCCAAACCACTAGACCTGTATGGGTGAATTGCTAAAATCTGCAGGTTGTGTAAACAGAAAGTAGTTCTGCCTGGCTAGCTCAGAAGACAAAATCATACAAAAATTGTGCTGGTCTCTATTGTTATAGAAATCCTAACTGTGGAAATTCACATATTGCAGCAAAAGTGTACACCAATCACATAGGCACCTCTATAACAACAGATATTCTTGCTAAGGGGTTTCATGTCCTTCAATGATGTCAGATCCTTTCAAAGCTCAAGTCAATATAACATGTTGCATAGATTCAAGCAACTACTTATTCTGAAGCAAAAAGGTAAATTACACATTACATTATTAAAGAGACTATGAAACAAAATGACAGATATCTACATTGTTATTCCTTTGCCTTGTCTACATACGAAATGCAACTAAGGTTCTATTCTCTGCTGACTACATATCAACTCATCATATATAATGCATGCAAACAGATCTTAAGTTCTCAAAGTAGAGTGCTACTGACCAACAACACACAAAGAAAAAAATTCAGTGTATCTATATTACATTACCTCTACTTTTTTCAAACTAGACATCTTAATTAACACATCACAATCAAAAACTAGCACAACAGTTTATGCACTATTTATTGTATATCTTGTAAACCAGCTAAAACTTGCACAGAAAAGACAAGAAATCCACAGAAAATTACCTGTGAAAGCAAATTTTCTCCACTAACAAAACCATGGAGCCGAACTTTGCGAGCTGACAGAGCCAAACACTGTAACGCCAAACCTTCATTAGCACCACTGTTCATAGAAACTTCAACTAACTTCTCCTCCGGAGAACCACAAGGATCCTTGGCAATGTCAATTACCCAATTCAGCATTTCTAAAAATCTCTCTTCTTTCTTTCTCTTTCTACTAAACATATCTACATCAACCACACTAGCATCCAATATCACAACATCTTCAGCATTGTCCATAACACACTTATCACCACCACCACCACCATCATCATCATCTCCAACAGCAATCACTTCTAACCCATTTTCTTTCACAACAACAATCTCACTATCCCTCTTTCCTTTCTTATCATCCCTCTCTTCTCGTACAAACCCTTTAAACTCCTCCTCCAACCCAACCAACACTGCACATAGCTTCTCTTCCCACTCCCCTAAATCCACCTCCCCTTCAATCCCATTCTCCGCACAAACCTTCGTCACCCACTTCTCCAACACCACCAAATACTTCATATAAACCAGCTTCACACACGAATTAATTCCATCCCACAACCCAGACTCCCTCCCAACTGCACCCCACACTTTCTTTTCAGTCACATTACAAGACCCACCATATTTTCTAACAACACAAAATAATCGAAACAAATCGACATTTTCACCATTACCTAGTATAACAGGTAAAGGTCTCACAACTTTCTCAAAATCATACATTTCTTTCAGACATATCGAAAAATTCCTTTCGAACCAACATCGAATCCCACCAGTCTCATCTACATCATTTCTAACATTAATATTTTCGACATCGTCAGATTTATAGTAACTAACTACTTTCATGTTAGAAGAAGAAGAATCTTCCTTAACCAAATCTAAATCTAATAAAAACCCACTTTGTTTAAGATCATGAATGATTTTGAAATACTCATTAAACTCATTAGTTAAAATCAATTCCCCTCCTGTCATGAAAATCTGAAAATCAGAAAGAAAAAAAATATCGAAAAAAAGAAAGAAGAGAAATTGGATTTTACCAAATGGATTTGGCGGGTGAACGAGAATCTAGGGCAATAAATGGATCCATTTTTCGGATGATTTTTTGATGTCCGGCTTTATTTCTCTGAATTGGCGGAAAAGAATTAGAAGAAATTTGCAAAGAGAGACCAAACCAGAGGGGGGTTTTTAATTTGGAACAGAAACAGACCCTTTTACTTGTGAAAATTATTTTTGGGGGGGGGGGCTTGAGATTTTGGGTTGGAGTTTTTTTTGGTTGTACCAGTAGAAAGAAAGAAAGAAAGAGAGTAGTTTTATGAGATGTATGTGGTCATGGTTTTGGAGGAAAATAGGAGAAGTATTTTTGGAGACACAAAATATGATTTTTAGGTATTTAGGTTGCAGATGATTTTACTAGTCTAGGGTTAGGTTTTTTTTTTCTATTCTATCCTTATAGGGTTCTATAGAAGAAAAAAATTAGAATTTGTTAGAACCTAACCATGATTAGTTTGGTGTGGTTTGGTTTGGTTGTCGGATGATGATGATGATGATAAAGTATGAACCATCAGATTAAATTTCGGGGATATCAGGTTATGATAAAAAAAGTTAATGAAAAGGAAACAGATATAAATGGATGGCTTGTCAAGATCAAAATGAAATTTCTAAAACAAGGAAAATATAACTAATCATCATCTATTTAAATCTGATGGTGCAAAAATTAAGTCATAAAATTTAAATTATAAAAATCGTTTTATATAAAAAATATAAAAATGGTTAGTTTATTTAATTAAGAAAAAAGAATCAGATGGAAAAGGAATTGAGGATGATGAAGGTTATTTATGTTGATGGAATCTATTCGAAATCGAGGAACAAGCCCTAGGGTTAAGAGAAAGAAAACAGTGAAGAATGGCAATAGAGGTTTAATGGTTTACAACTCATTGTATAATAATGCCAACTCTATAATTTTTGGTATTTTATTATTTTTGTTGGAGGAGTGATAAATGATAACAAAAAGTTTTTTTAAAAAAGATACGGTGCAGATTGGTATTTGGCGGATGTGATTATAAATATATGGATAAATAAAATATGCAGATCCCGTATTCAACGGATATGATGATACGATCTGCTCTATGAACTTTTAAGGAGTAGTTTGTTAGCATTGCTCATCAATTTTAAGGTAAATCTTAGAATTGGACCCAGGGGTTAAGGATTTTTGTTTTTCTTATTTATTCAAATATTTTCATGGGAAAAAATAAATGTAGCGTTGTTATATTGTTGAAGATCTATCATATGTATATCTAATCATGTTATTGGTTTGGGTGTTATGATACATGATAAAACACTTTGTGAATAAAATAAATAAAAGTTAAACAAATTGGTTGGATGTTATTTTCCAACATGTTTAAGATCTTATTATCTTTAAATAGATTTTTGATAATGTTCTTAAAATTATCATCATCTAACTAATGAATAGGAGATGCGATTTTATTGCCAAAAACAATCAATTTATTTCTGGTGTTATTATTCCCCAAATTCATTAATCAGATAGTCCAATTGATTACATGGTCCTTGTTCAAAACCAATAAAGATGATGTTAGGAACAGAAATGACATGTTTCTTTTTTGTTTATTTAATATTGTGCACCATTTTCTGGATCAAGAAGGTGATGAAAATTAAAAATTAAATAAAATATTATTTATTTATAATTTGAGGAGTGATAATAAAAAAATTAAAAATAAATAAAATATTACATAAAGTTATATATTTAAAAAATATGATTTTAAACAGGTAGATAAATATCATATACATGTGTGATGTCCCTATTTAACGGGTAGGGATTGTTCTCTATATACTTTTTAGCATTTGCTTGATAAAATTACTCAGTCTATTTTGATGTAAATTCTTAAATTGAAACAAAGTGTGAAAAAGAAAACTTGATCAATTTGGATATTTACATAGAAAAAGAACAATTAGATGTAGCATTGCTAGATCATTATAAAGATCTACTAAATGTGCTGTCAATATAATACATGGAAATCACTTCGGATGCCACAATTATCATACTAGTACTATTATATTTAAAAAGTGGATTCCATAACTTAAAATTTATAATTTAATTTTTATTTAATCAACCATCAGACATAAATATATGGACGGTGAAAATTAAGATGAGATTTTAGAAAACAAAAAAATTGTTATCAATCATCCGTTCAATTATATTTGATGATGGAAAAAATTAAATCAGGAACTTTACGTCAAGAAATCCATTTTGTATATTTAAAGTCTTAACATCCAAGTCTATGCCAATATATTTAAGATCTCGATCTTAAAAAATATTTTTTATACTTTTTCATTATTTATCATCATATGAATGATGCATAGGTGACATGATTTGGTTGCTACAAACAGACAATTTATTTTTAATCTAATTATTCACTAGATTCAACAATCACATATTTGTTCTTGCTCACAAACTTTAAAAACTGGTGTTGAGAAAGTTAGGTTCTTGGACTGCAAATTAACCGTTTCCTTTTTATGTTTCTTTTTCACTCATTTAATATTGTATTCATCGTATACCATTTCTTTATCTTCACAAATTAAAAATCAAGAAATTGTCCTAACTATTACTCAAATGAAATAACTCAATCAAGGAATTATCCTTAACCTACCTAGATCTAGATTTAGCTTTGTAAGGGTAAAAAAACTATCCTTAACCTACGTAGATCTAGATTTACCCTTTACAAGGATAAAAATATTATTCGACATGTGGTACAAGATTGTAACCGAAATAACTTAATGCATATGAAGTTGTTTACACTATAGCTAGACCTTAGTTTAAGTTATAAGTTAAAAATAATACTCCCTCCGTTTCAGGAAAAGTTCTTTTCCTATTTGCACAATTGTTAAGGCAAGATGAGAGAGAATAACTTTTATAATTTATTTCCAGATTTACCCTAACAAAAAGTTTAATACTACATATATCTTTATAATGAGAATAATAACATTTCTTAAAATAACAAGCGTAGTTTTGAAAGTTTGTTATATTGAAAATGAAAGTAACTCTTTTGTTGGAACAAAAATTTAAAGAGAAAGTAACTTTTTTCCTGAAACGGAGGGAGTATTATAATTTCCACTTGTATTAACTCTCCTACAAAAAAAAAAGAATATATTTGATTTTAGGGGTTCTTTTCAGATCTACTTTTTTATCTATAGAAAGTGATATAGAGGATAAGCTTCATTAGTATTGATTCATTCACTTTTACGGAAATGAAACATGAGGCAGTATATATGCCTGGACGATTGATACAAAGGGTAAAGAAATAGATATGCACTAAACAGGTGTGCTAGCTATGGGAAGAAAATATTATGTGGAGATTATACACAATAATCAAGAGAGGATTTGGTGAAGATACGGCTTGGTGAAATCTGGAGAATATCTTGAGAATCAGATATGAGAATATCCAATACTCCCCCTCAAGATGGAGCGTGTAGGTTGCGCATGCCCAGCTTGACGAGTAATGACTCTAGTTGTTGTGAACCCAGCGCTTTGGTGAAGAGATCAGCTACCTGAATCTTCGTGTTGACGTAGAGGGGTTCTATATCTTGGGACTCAACTCGTTCCTTGACAAAGTAACAATCCATTTCAACATGCTTCGTTCGTTCATGAAATACCGGATTATTTGCAATATGTCTAGCTGCTTGGTTATCACAATAAAGGGGCGTAGGTCCACTTTGTTCTGCCTCAAGTCCCTTTAGGAGCCATCGCATCCATAAAACTTCACTAGTGGTGGTTTCCATGGCTCGGTATTCTGCCTCAGCCGAGGATCGTGAGACGACGGATAGTTTCTTAGATTTCCAAGAAACTGGCGCTCCCCCTAGGATTAAAAGGTATCCAGTTCGTGACCTTCTTGTGATGGGACAACCCAGCCAGTCGGCATCACAGTACGTGATCAAGTTTGTTCCTCCATTTTTGGGAAAGAAAATTCCCTGTCCTGGAGTAGCCTTTAAATATCGTAAGACTCTTATGACGGCATATAAATGCCTCTGTCGAGGATCCGTGACGAATTGACTTAGGATGTTTACTGAGTATGTGAGATCCGGTCTCGTGGCTTGGAGATACAGGAGCCTCCCTACCAGGCGTCTGTACTTGCTTGCATCCACACGAACATCTCCATTATCATTCTCAAGTATTAGGTTTTGCTCCATGGGAAAAGAACATGGTCTACACCCCCAGCATTCCACTATCTTCTAGAATATCTAGGGTGTATTTTCGCTGGCTTAGGACCAATCCGTCTTTTGTACTCGCAACTTCGATTCCAAGAAAGTACTTCAGGGGCCCGACATCTTTGATGTTAAACTTGTTGTCGAGGTAGGATTTTGTTTCTTGTATTTTGTCTTTGTTATTTCCCACAATGATAACGTCGTTAACACATATAAGCGCACTGTCAAAAACCTTTCCTTTCTTGTAAATGAAGAGCGAATGGTCCGCGAAGGATTGTTTGAAGTCAAGTTCGAGTAGAGCTGAAGTGAATTTTTGATACCAGTTCCTCGAGGCTTGCTTCAAACCGTATAGAGATTTTCTCAGCCTGCATACCTTCGTTCCTCCCCCTTTGTCATAAACTTCCTCATGCAAATCCTCATGCAAGAATGCATTGTTCACGTCAAGTTGATGAATGGTTCACTCCTTCTTAACAACAATGGCAAGTAGGCTTCTAACTGTGACTAGCTTGGCAACTGGAGCAAACGTATCGTGGTAGTCGACCCCCTCCATTTGTGTGTATCCTTTTGCGACGAGTCTAGCCTTGTACCTCTCTATTTCACCGTTTGGTTTGTACTTTATCTTGTAGACCCATTTCAAATCTATGGCTCGTTTCCCATCGGGCAGGTCTTCTATGGTCCAAGTCTCATTTTCTTCGTGGGCATTTATCTCCTTTTGTATGGTTGTTCTCCAGTTTTTGTCCTGCATGGCTTCCTTAAAGTTTTTCGGCTCATCATTGGAGATGATGGCGGCCAAAAAAGCATTGTGGGAATCAGAAAATTTATCATAGGAAACAAAATTTGCTAAGGGACATACGGTTGAGGAAAGTTGGTCGGGGACAGGTTGTGCATGGTCTATGGATGGGGGAAGTCGTACATCATAGTCAATGAGCCGTGCAGGCCTGAACCTGGTTCGTTGTTCTCTTCCCATCCCAACATTGTTGTCTTGAGCTTCTGTGCTTTCAGTGCCTTCAATTTGATTAGATTCTGGAATGGCCGACGCATTGGACGAACCATTATCTTCCAATGAGCGTGGGCTTTCAGAAAAATTTGTTTCTGGGTTGTTAGGACTCAAGTCCTTCATTTCGACCTGTTCAAGATTGTTGAGATGGTCTTCATGAGCTGCGTTTGGCCTGTTGGGTTCATTTTCTACTTGATCATCTAGGAATGGATATTGGAAAATGTCCTCCTCTTCGTGTATCATCTCTTTGATTTTTATGGCGAAAGGAAACGCATTCTCTGCAAATTTGACATCTCTGGATATGATGATTCTGTCGTGACTTGGTTCATATACTTTATATCCCTTTGTTCCATTTGGGTAGCCCATGAAAACACCTGGTCTCCCTCTTATTGCAAACTTGTCACCTTTGGTCTCGAAACTCCGATAATAGACTATACATCCAAGAATTCTCATGTGATCATAAGTTGGCTTCTGATCATACAATAATTCATATGGGGTCTTGTTGTTGGTTATCTTGGAAGGAAGTCTGTTGATGATGTAGGCCGCAGTCAGGATGCATTCTCCACAAAATCTTATTGGGAGGTTGGCTTCAATTTTGAGGGCTCGTGCTGTTTCGAGAAGGTTTTTTTGCTTCCGTTCTACAACTCCATTCTGCTGTGGAGTGTGTGGACACGTCGTTTCTAAAATAATTCCTTGTTCGGCATAGAAATCAAGCATACTATTTGAAGTGAATTCCCCACCATTATCACATCTTATTCTCTTAACGTTTCTTTCGAACTGTGTTTTAACCATTCTGTAAAAAGCAACCAAGCATGTACTTGCCTCATGCTTGTATTTCAGTAAAAAGACCCAAACTGATTTACTGTAGTCATCAATTATTGTTAGGAAATAGCTGGCTTTAGAGAAAAAAAGTGTTTGATACTTTCCCCATATGTCGCAGTGTAGTAATTCGAAGACGACATTTTTTAGTGGTACTAATAGGGAAAGGTTGCCTTGTCATTTTTGACTTAATGCAAGAATCACAAACATCATTATTGTTCTTGAAAGAAACATTATTAAGAAATTTTATTTGAGATAATTTTCCACCACCAGCGTGTCCCAATCTCTTGTGCCACATATCCACCATTGTCATCATGGTTGTTCTTCTACTTGTAGACATCCCCATTTGATATAGACCATCTTTGCACTTACCCGCTCCAATCAATCTCCTCGAACGCAAGTCCTGTATGACAAAAAAATCAGGAAAGAATGTCACAGTACACTTTAAATCTTTCATAAGTTTGCTAACAGATAGAAGATTGCATGTAAATTTTGGAATATGCAAGACCCCTCTCATTTTCATTCCATTTTTCAAGGTGTGACTACCCCTTCCTTTAACTGGAATGACCTCACCATTTGGAATAGTGACCGGTGCTTCATGGCTGGATACGGATTTTTCTTCGAGAATATCAGTTTTGTAAGTCATATGTTCTGTGCACCCTGTATCCACTATCCAACTATTGTCATAGTGAGGTTTACCTGCCATGTTTGCGCTGCGTGGGGCTTCATTCGCCGTCTTGTTCTCAGCAGCTACATGTTTTAGGAACTGTTGATATTGGTCTTTTCTCAAGTTCAAACCTCCAATATCAACGCAATCTCCTGGTGCATCTGTTTGGTCGACAGAAACTTCTGCACAAGAGGCTCTCGATTTGAATCTGGAAGGCCTGCGGTCGCTGGAGGGCTTCCTTGGCCACCAATCCAGGAACCCAATTAATTTAAAACAGCCCTGCCTGTTGTGTCCTGACTTGTTGCAGAAATCACAAAATTCAGCTTGCCTTCCATCCTTCTTAGAAGCATCCATAATGTCTGAAAACACAGAACTTGGGGTATGTCTGCTGCGTAAACAGGCCTGGAACACGCATGTTTTGCTCGGAAAAGAGCCTGTTGTTGTTGCCTGAAATGTTTCTCGCTGGACCTGCAACGTTTCTTACAGTTAAGTGAAAGGCAGCTGCCTCAGGAACGGTTCTTCTTGATCTGCCGGTGATTGCTCTTTGTTGCTCATCTTCGGCAACCAAATGTTAGGCTGTTGATAGTGACGGAGTAGGTTTCATAGCCAGAATTTGGGTTCTAATGGTCGAGAACTCATTGTCCAAACCAAAGAGAAAAACATAGAGGCGTTCCTTCTCTTGATTTTCATTGAGAGCCTTACCAACATCACACGTACAGTTGTTACATTTGCACTTCGGAATAGGGAGAAAAGACTGGATTTCGTCCCATACCAACCTTAGCTTCGTGTAGTAGGAGGAAACATACATTCCATCTTGCCTTGTATTGGAGATGGATTGTCTTAATTCGTATGCACTAGGCGCACTTTCTTTACCAAATCTTTCGCGAAGATCTGACCATATTTCTGCAGCGGAATTGGTGTACTTAACACTTCCTCGAATCTCTCTATCCATGGATGTAGTGAGCCATCCCCTAATCATGGCGTCGCAGCGTTTTCATGCCATGATATTTGTATTGTTTCTTCTGGTTTCTTGATACTTCCATCAACGAAACCTATCTTGTTTTTGGCAAACAAGAAATTCTCCATCTCTTGCATCCAATCTAGATAATTGTTATCCGTTAAGGCATCATTCACATGCATCTGCCTTTGATAGTATGAAGGATGAAGATAATAGGGAGAACTATGGTCAGTAGCATCTCCAATTGTTTTGGTTGTATTACTGTCTGCCATGAAGAGACAGAAGGTTTGATGATTTGATTTATTTTTTATTTATTTTTTTGAGCGTGGGTTAAAACTGCTCTGATACCATATAGAAAGTGATATAGAGGAAAAGCTTCATTAGTATTGATTCATTCACTTTTACGGAAATGAAACAAGAGGCAGTATATATGCCTGGACGATTGATACAAAGGGTAAAGAAATAGATATGCACTAAACAGGTGTACTAGCTATGGGAAGAAAATATTGTGTGGAGATTATACGCAATAATCAAGAGAGGATTTGGTGAAGATACAGCTTGGTGAAATCTGGAGAATATCTTGAGAATCAGATATGAGAATATATGAGAATATCCAATATTATCCGACATGTTCATTAGCTCGTTAGAACTTCTCCTCTTTAATGGAGTTTATATGTAATCAAATATTTATAGTGAAAAGACCAACCCATTGTGTAGGTCTCATTAATTGACGAACCACGTAAAAACCCTTGCATTCATTTTTACTTTTATGACTTTATTCCTCGTTGGTGATGGTTGTTTTAGATTATTTTTTGGGTATAATGTATATTTTCTGCAGTTACAAGATCCATAAATCATACTTAGTAAATCATTAGAAGGATGAGTTTTTTTCATTACCGGCAAATAGAGATGGTGAAAAGGATATGCCTACTTCGTATTCAAAGGATATAATATGATAATTATATTGTGTTCTACTAATATTTAAGGAGCACCTTGTCAGCATTCTTCATATATTTAGATGTAAATCTTAGGATGTAACCTAAGGATTAGGATTTTTGCGTGCTTCAAATCTTTTATTGGGAAAAATATATATAAGAACAAAGACAGTGGGGTTGGTATATTGGTTAATTTACCAATTACCACCCCACAGTGGGATGGGAAAACCCAAAAAACGAGTTGGAAAATGGATATATTGGGGTTTTCTCATCGAGGCGTTAGTTAAGTCGATTGTCTTTGTTTGAGACGATCGACTCTCATTGAGCCGCTCGGTCCTTGATAGGCCGACAACGGTCGGATCTCAACGGATATAATCCAACGGATCATATTCTCTCCTCTATAAATTCAAACATTTTCAACTCAAAATCACACCTTCTCCACTCAAAAAATATTCTATTATCTCTTCAATCTGAATCTTTTCATCTCAAACTCTTTTTCTCAACTTTTGTTCAAAAAAAAAATCAGAAAAAATGGTAAAAATTACAAATCAACTTGATTTTTCTGAAGTCATACTCGAAGATGCTATTAGTAAGATATGTGATGGTTATAGGAAAATAGAGAATGAGAAAAAACAAAGAAGTCTTCAAGTTTTAGATGTTAACCAAGTCAAATCTACAACTATTAGAAAAAGAAGAGTTCAAGACAAGAAAATTGAAGGAAAAGAAAATTTGAAAGTAAACCGTACGACTGTTCTACAAAACCAGGGAAAATCTTCTAAAGAGCGCATCGAATGGAAGATCCGTCAAATGAAGATACATAGGAGGCCCAAGATTGTCAGAGATTTTTACTAAAGTGTTTATTTAATTTAAGTTTTTATTGCCCTAGTTTATATCTTGTAAAAGAGCGTAGTATATTAAATTAATGTAATGGAAATTGATGTTTTAATATAATTTTAATTAATTTAAGATAATTTTAGTTAATTTATTCTAATTTTAGTTAAAAATTCTAATTTTGTCAAAGTATATCACTAGTACAAATTTGGGCTTCCGTGACAGTTCAAAACTGCCACCAAAATACTTATGTGACAGTTTCAAAAAATTATTGCACTGTTATTAAAGGCTCTGTTACGAAAGGGTCTATAAGAAACTGTCACAGAATCATAACTATTAGTATCAGTTTTTTCATAAACCTGTCATTGTTGATAATATATAATAACAATTTCTAACTAAAACTGTCATGGATAACTTAATTTCTTTTACTAAGGTGACAGTTTCTCCATAAAAACTGTCATGGATAACTTAATTTCTTTTACTAAGGTGACAGTTTCTCCATAAAAACTGTCATGGATAACTTAATTTCTTTTATTAAGGTGACAGTTTCTCCATAAAAACGGTCATGGATAACTTAATTTCTTTTACTAAGGTGACAGTTTCTCCATAAAAACTGTCATGGATAACTTAATTTCTTTGACTAAGGTGACAGTTTCTCCATAAAAACTGTCATTAAAAGCTTAACTTCTTAGACTAAGATGAGAGTTTCTTCATAAAACTGTCATCAATTACTCAATTTCTTATACTAAAGTAGCAGTTTTCTAAATAAAACTGTCATAGAAGAGTCAACTTTGTAGAAGGCTAATTTGTGGCAAACTAGTTACTGATACTGCTCAATAAAATTATAGAAAAAAATTTAGCTTTTAATAAAATTGTCATTAGATTACTCAATAAACTTTTTAACAGATAGCTAGTACGGAACTAATAAGTTCAAATAAAATAAGTTAACTAGAAGTGAATGTACTACATAATTCAAAAGACTTGATATGAAAGTAGTCTTATATAGTACTAACTAAAAGAAATAATTAACAATGAAGTATTGATCGAAACCACATCCATTTTCTGAAGTGTTGATCGAAATATACTCCTGCCAATTCATGTCCCCAATCTACTCCTGTAAATTCATGTCATTAATAACGGCAACACGTGGTTCACCCATTCTCTTCGTACTTCTATGATCTCTCCTTCATTGTACTTGGACTTCCTCTGCAAAAAGAATACAAAGTAAGTACTATTTGAAGTAACTAACCAAAAATGAAAATTGCATTTTCATAAATAATTACCATTAATTAATTCCATTCACTCACTCCTCAAAAACAACACCCATCAAACTAAGCACTCAGAAGCACCACTCATGAAAAATTAAATCACTAATGAGATCAATGAAGTAATTTGGTGAAACGGTTAAACAATTAAAAACAATTCAGATGTATGTACACCATTTCATGCAGGGGTAAAAATGTTTTAAGGCATGCCTTCTTAACTTCAGAACTCCTTGTAGTAGCAGTAACGACTTTCTGTAGTAAAAATTTTAGTTGGCTCTCAACAAGATTAGAAATTAGAGTAACAAAAGAAAACTAACACATTAGAGGATGAAAAATAAAAGATGGTTTAGAAGTCTTGTGTTCTAAGATGGGTTCCAACTTGTTTAAGTTCCTTGACTCCCCATCCAAAATGGGGCTACTTAAAGTAGATTCATCTACTTAAGCTACACAGCTCCATAAAAGCCTTCATATTGTTCCAACTTAGTGATTTTTTCTCAATTCCTGCGTTTTTGTTTGCCACCTTAGGTGGTTTTACACATTTATTCTTGTGTTGCTATTTAGTTTCATATAAATTTATGTTCTCTGACTTGCACATCCTCAATATTATTGGATCGTTTGGATCCTTGAGTTACTAATGTTAAACAAGAATCAAAACAAGTACAACAGTAATGGTCAAGAACAGGATCACCGGTATAATTAGTTAAAGCATCAAACCTGCTTCAGGGTCATCAGATGCACATAATCCAAGAGAGGAAGGAATTACAAGTGGTTGGGTAATCCAACTTTTGTTTTTATTTTTGTTCTTCTAATTAACAAGAATACAATCCAAGGAAAAAATAAATGTAGTCAATAATTTTCTCTCTAAGCATGCATTATGGGTTAGTGGGTCCAACACAATGATAAAGCATAATAACCTTCAAAATGCAGTATACAGCCTGTAACAATACCTTATTTTCCACAAGTTCAACAATTTTCTCCACTAGAGTAGATTTGTTGGTCTAGTAAGGGATCTGTTACAGTTTGAACCATTAGAATCAGAATTCTTTCTACAAATAGAAAAGTAAAATAGCACCAGGAAAAGGAGAGAAAAAATGAAATATAATCTCAACAAAGAAAATAATGACCTCGTTGATAATAATTGCAGAGCGCTTTGTTTTGGAATCAACTACTTCCATAAGAACCATTCAACAGAAGAGTTGGGAGCCTTGCTGGTAAAACTGATGGTTCTTTTTGTAAATAATCAGAATTTGGCTCAAAATCAACCTGAAACAGAATATTAACAAACACCAACCGGTGCATGCAGATAACATTATTATACTACTTCATAGTAATACGAGAACTTTAAGGTAAATAAATATATGCACAGTATCAGGACAGGCCACCTACCCTGCAAACTATGATACAGAACACATTACATGTAGAGCCTTCAAAAATATGTTCATATAGTTTGAGTCTTTACCTCTCCAACAACTCTGGCGCACTTCCTATGTGGCTTTCGTGATGAAAGGCCCAATATAGCAAATCTGTAGCCAATTGTGAAGATTGATCATCGATATGCTATTGCACAATCTAAAAGGCACACGGTCCAACATTGAAGTAACTTGTGACCAACAAAAATGAATGGACACACATTTATATAGTCACAGCTACTCACCAACCACATTTTCCCCTTTCTCTTCTTCTTCTAAAAGGGAAAGTGCAATTGCTCGATCAACATCTTCAGTCCCAAACTCAAACCATGCATCCTGAAGTCAAGTTCCGTCACACAACAATGTTAGTGAGAAATAAGAAGAAATAAGAAAACTTTCATAGGAAATGCAACAGAGTCCTCCATCTTCCAGTACTAAATGGGATTCATGAGACTAACATAAACACCGATGCTACAATGAAAAACAGAAACCCATCTAAACAACTTGACAACATCAAATTTACTGGAAAAGTGAAATACAAATAACATCGACATTCCCGTTTACAGATACAGTGGATACGGTGGGAAGCTTACATTTTTTTAAAATAAAAAATCAGAATGTTGGTGACAAGTTAAATATGTATAACATAAGTAGTACCAAAAGACTGCTTGTTCGTCTACTTAATGCAAGACTTGCCGCCCCTATTACCAATTAGGCAAGTTCTCAATTCTTAAAATTATTTCTGGAGTAATCGCCTGCAATCTGCAAATTTACGAAGATGATGGACGTAAGGAAATCTACGGAGACACTCAAAAGTTAAAATTTCGACATCTACAGAGAGTGGTGACAATTAGTAAATCTACACAAATAAGACACGACACAGAAAACACTTGTTGAAATAGGAGAAACGGCCAGGAAATATTATGCATCTTACTACCGCCGTTTATTACTAAATACCAGCTCCTAAAATTTGGACACCCTTTCTAGATCCTGGTAATCAGAGTGGATAAGTAGCGTTGCACAGGGTTCAGGGTCCAAATACCTCCGGCTCATTGAAATTACTCCTCATAAAACAATTGCAAGAACCAATCAATGGATCATCATACAAACATTTGAATGGATTATCAATTTCTGAAACATATATATAAAAAATCAATTTCTGGATTATCATTTGAGTGATGATAATGATGATATGGAAATAAAGAATCATGACTGGCAGAGTACATAACATCACCGTGCCTACTTACATCAGTAGTTATCAATCACGAATTTGAAGTTGTTTTTCTAGACCTATGTAAGGGTTTTCACATAAGTTTGTCTATGATGAACAAACAAGTGGATAAAGAGACAACACAACATACCCTGCTTTACAAAGTTTATGCAAGTAAGAATGTTCATTATCCATCATGGGGAAACTAATGATACACATTAGTCATGTAAACTTAAAACATTGGATGATCAACATACTTATATATAATCAAAGACTACTGAAAATTCCTTAATCGAGATAGTGCATTCAAAACTTTGAAGGCTAAGTAGAAACTACACAGTTTTAGAGACTTCTTTCCAACAATGACCTGATTTAGCAGTTTGTAATGATTTCCACAATGCTATTATGGATGCCTCCGTGGTAAAGAAGTGGAAGTGATTCAGTTAGAATATAAGCTCCAAGTAAGCAGACCAGTTTTGTTCATCCTCCAGATGGATCAATCGCATGTCCTTTGATATCCATGTGCTAGCAATTTCCCTGTCACAAGCACATTTATATCAAAAAAATTAGCACAGCCAGCACAAAGAATCAGAGTTTAACAAGATCAAAGTTTTAAAAGAGAACAACAAACTACTGCTTCAAAACCCCAAATGCATACACTCAACTTTAGAAAACAATGTTAAGCAAAGTTTAGACCCTTGGCAACTCTTGGTGGCATGCTGAAACACATGCAGATAATGCGCAACTCTTGGTGGCATGCTATTTGCTCATGTTCTGACACAATTTTCCTTCAAGAGTTAATATACGTCAAATACAAGGTTAAGCACAAACACCCGAAAATGAAGACTGAGATGAAAAAGAAGTTACACATCAAGAAATAATCAGACTTGATTAGAAAATAGAAGAAGAGATGCAAATTTTATATCAATCAACATATCTCAATTCGAATAGTGAGTATTATGGAAAAATCAGTTCTGGTTATACATGAAATGTTCTATTAATGAAACTAATTTGATTTCTGAGGTGTTACATGCAAAAGATATGAACCTGATCCTAATCAAGCAACAACAAACCAAAATAAAATAAAAACAAGAGAATTGAAACCCACCCGACGTAGAATTTCCACTCTTAGGTTTTACTCAAACCATAAAATTTGCTTGAATAAGGTATCCATTAATCTTTCTTATTGGTAAAAAAAAGAAAAAAAAAAGTGATAATTTTTCCAGGTAAAACATATAAATCAAAATTCAGAACGTGGGATTAACATAAAAGATGAAATTTTTATATGATAAAAAAAGAAGATTAAAATCATCAAAATTGGATGGACAGGTTATAGCCTAGGTTGGATGGAAGAGGTCCATCAAAATTGTTGAATCCCAAGTCCAAAACCTTCAATTTCTTCAGTTATCCAATCGCGATAGGGATTATTCTAGAAAATGAGTTGTTCGGCAAAATTCTGCAAGAAAAAAGCTCAGTTTAATGTCCTTGCATACATGAGCTCATGTGGCACAACAGACAAGCCATCTATTAGAAAACTCATGTTTCAAATCAACTTATCAGCAAAATCAATATAATCCTGCATTAACAATGAAATCAAGAATCCCTCATGAGTGATAAACTGATTAACTTGAAACTATAAAGTCTAACTGAAAATCTTATAAAATTATCTATGAATACCTTAAAGAAAAATTGACTATCAGAAAAGGTGTGTCTTGGTCAGATTTAGAAAAATTCAAAGAAAAAAGATGAAAACATTAGGGTATCAAGGGATCATGAATACCTTAGGTAATGTAACGCTGAGGATGCTATGTGCTAACCCTAACAGAGTAGCAGTATCATCATTTGTTTAAAGAACAAATCGATAACACAACAGAAATTACCAATTCCATTGCAAGAAACAAGAAAGGAAGGTAGTTACCAAGTTCTGGAGCTGAAATTAATCTTCTTCTTTTCAGAGAAGGAGGAAAAACTATCCTTTCCATTGGAAGCGCCCAAAGCCATTCCACACTAGCAACCAAGGCTGGCCTGAACGCCACCAACTGTTAACAGCACAACAAACAAATAATATGAAAAATAAATTTGCAAATAAAAAACTCAAATTGATGAAAGATAAACAAAGCAGAATTGATGCAACAACTCAGAATCAAAGCAAGACTTCTTCATGGGGAAGAATGGAAAGAATCAATTCAAGTTTACACCCATTTTTCACATCCCTCTCTCTAAATCATCTCTCAAAAATCAATTTCAAATCTGACCTAGATGGATTCAAATGTGCTTTACAGGATGATATTCACAACAATAGTAATAATGAAATCTAATTGGTAAAACTACTCAATATGAAAATTAGGGTTTGAGTTAGGATTTTCTTACCAGGTGCCTTGAATTGAGTTTCCAGAACTTGAAGTCGCCATTGTCGATGAAGAATCTCAGAATGAATGAAACGAGAAAGAAGAAGAAAGAAAAAGAAAAAGAGAAGAGAAGAAAGGCTGGTATATTTGACAGCGAGGACAACAATTGCACTTTTTTGTGAACATATCTGAATCTGATTTCAACCCAACATTTCCAATCATATCTGAACTCCAATTCTTACACTTCTCTCTCGTACCGACGCCATTACAAAAATCAGAAAGAATATATTAGGTTAACATTGAAAAATTTAATTCAAAAAAAAATAGGGAAAGAAAACATGAAGATAGAAAAACAAAACAAAACGCCATTACCAACCCAGATTTTGATAAGAGAAAAAACCAAGAGAAGAGAGAGATGGGATTTGCCTGATTTTTCTGAGTGAGAAATCTTGAGATGGGATTTGTTTTTTTTGTGAGAAATTTTCTTTTAATTTACCCACTAACAGACCTCCCAGATAGTACAGCTAACCCACTCTTCCAAAAAACAACTAAGAACTAAAACTAACTAAACCGTATGTTTGAGAATGTTTTATGATGAATAGCAGGAGTTTTTGATTAAAACTGTCACTACAGATGAAAATGAATTTAATTGACAGAAACTGTCATATATAGCTATACACTTCTATAACAGTTCTTATATAAAACCGTTGCTATTGCTTAAGAATCGTAACAGTTTATAACTGTTATTGTACATCAATATACACTAACAGTTTTCTACAAAAACTGTCATGGTATAATTATTAAGTAACAGTTAATAAACTGTCATAGTTTTGTACCATTATTAGTGTGAGTTTTTATAAGAAACTGTCGCTTATATCTCGTAGCTTATTCTTTTGTGATAGGTATTTCTTGAACTGTCATGATTAAGAATTTTGAACTGTCAAGGAAGCCCAAATTTGTACTAGTGTATTTAATTAAAACTTCGTAATGGAATTAGTTTATTGCTAAGATCGAAATTATAAGTTATATAGCCGTTGTCGTTGCACACTGAGACGATCGGCCTAGGTTGAGCCGACAACGGCTAGTTCCATACAACGGCTATAAAATAGTTCTATAAATTCAAACATTTTCACTTTCCAAATCCCACCTTCTCCAACTTCTTTTCCAAATTCTTTTACATCAATATGGCTCAATCGTATATTAATCCGGCAGAGTTTACCATTGATGAAGATCTATAGAAACTTTGTTGTATGCTATCCGGTAAGGAATGGGGAACGACGGCAAAATCGTTTAATGAGTATGAGTTACTGGAGCAGAATCTATGATAACTTTTGCACTGACACCGGTGGTAACCCGAATAACCGTAATGTAGCTGGGTTGTTTTGTCGATATAAAACTATAAGAAGACAAGTGGAAGAATTTATAGCTTTAGTTCAGGTTGTCAATCGATAACGATTAAGGGGTGAAACCAATGCTGAAGTTGTATTGCGATCTCGAGAAGAATTGCAAAGTTGGAAAATGACAAGTTTTGCTTATGAAGCTCATTACGCAATCCTGAGGGATTTTTTGATTGTACATATGAGATGTTAAAAAGTAGGCATGCTACTCCTAAAAAAATGTTGTTAAATTTCTATTGAATGTGAAAAAAAAATTTCTTTAGTTGTGATTACATGCTCTCTAATTCAGTTACAAATATCATAAATAGTTGTGATGGAATTATAGCCGTTGGACTCGTTTCATAGAGATTCCACAAAAGTCGAATCATGCTAGGCCACTCGGCTCAACATAGGCCGAGCGGCCTATCTTACGATAACCGGTTTTACATGCCTCGTTTTGGCAATTCCCCATTGCCCAAACCCGAGTTTGCCCATCCACCTAGCTTGGCATTTTCAGAAAAATTTCCATGCCCACTGGAATTGCTCTAACGATGCTAGATTGTTTGAAGATCTACTAGATGTGTAGCCAATTATTTTAAAAAGAATTTTATAGATGATTGGTTGTTATGTTGTATTGGCTAAAACACTACTAGTATGACAACCGTCTATTTCAGCGATATAAATTACATTCAACCGATTTATTTAAGTTTGATATTCATCCGAAAAATAAGAGAGTAGAGTTTTCTTGTTTTTTCCCTTATTTGCCCTTATGTGTTCAAAGGGTTTTTAATGGATGTGTTCCAACATGTTTAAGATTTCATCTTCAAATGTATTTATGAATATGTTTCCAAAATTCATCATCATTCGTTTGTGGATGTACGACAAAATTCAATTGCCAAAGATAAACTTTTTAATTTTGCTCTGATTATTCACTAGATTCAATAGTCACAAATCATTTCTTCTTTATAACCCATGAAGATAATGTTGGGAATCTAAAATGCAAATTGACTTGCTTCCTTTTTATGTTTAGTTTTTAAATAAATAATTATTCATCATCTTTCAGTCCTTGGCTCATATACCATCCTTATTTGTGTGCAAATAAGAACTTAACTTTTACAAATATGAATAATTTCAATTTAAGGGATAAATCTTAACATATTGTAATAGTCTAATATGTAACGGACACATAGAAGCATCTCAAATAAAATCTACAAAAGCGGGGGAGGAAAAGAACTAAATCAAAGCCTAAAATCATGCACATCTTCCAAGATCTACCGTCTGGGAGAGATATGAAGACACGTGGAAAGTATATGGAAAGATGAACGACCAAGTTTGAAAGAGGAGAAAAAACATTTAATGCAACTGGTAAAGGAAAAAAAAACCAGAGGGGTCAGAATAAGGTGGCGCCCGATCAATTGCACACTAGCGAGACAAGTTTGGATCAGGGAAACAAATAACTCTTCGGGGATGGAGCATCTGATATTGGATCCTAGGTCTCCGAAAAAGATACAACAAACCAGGATGTAGGCGCTTAAATCTATAATTTTTGTTGTATCAACACTTATGTCTATATATTCAGGGTTAAACCACTGGGAAGGGGGATTGAGTATTTTTGGTGAGAAAAAAGTAAGAAAAGATTTTAAAGAGTGTTCTTGGGAGTAAAAAGAAAAAAGGTTTAACCCTTAGTCTTTTTGCAGATGGTGGGTTTTTTTCAAGGGTAAAATGTAACACCCGCAATTTTCGTATGACGCTTACTCAGGGACGTGTCATGACATGGGATAAAGCTTCATCCTAAGCTTATAAAGCTTACTTAGGAATGCATCAGGGTGTGGATGCATTGGCCTTGAATTATAGTGCTAAGGAACTATTATGCGTGATGCAAACTCGAGAATGTATCACAAGTCAAAAATGACCCTTACCTGGGAAAGGCACAAATGGCCTTGACGCGTACCCGGCATCACTAAGGCCAAAACGATCACTCAAAGGTAAAATGATAATTTTACACACCATGGGAAAAACAGTCCTCAAGGGTAAAATATTAATTTTATATATCAGGAACAAAACAGTCATTCAGGGATAAAATAGTAACTTTACACACCGTTGACAAAATGGTCACTCAAGGGTAAAATAGTAATTTTACACACCAGGGGCAATATGGTCACTCAGGGGTAAAATGATAAATTTACATATTATGGGCAAAACGTTCATTTTATAATTAAAGTGAAAAGTCAATGAATGTCTCTTACCTTCCTTTTCCAAATATGTGGACATGTGATTAAGACATATATAGGGAAGAGGTGTTGTTTAGCCATGCTAACCAGATGGCAGATTAGTCTAGCTATTCTAACCAATTAGCGGATATGCTAACCAGATGACGGATTAGTTTAGCTATGCTAACCAGTTAGCGGATATGCTAACCAGATGACGGATTTGCCTAGCTATGATAACCAGTTAGCGGATGTGCTAACCAGATGGCGGATTAGCCTAGCTATGCTAACCAGTTAGCGGATGTGCTAACCAGATGGAGGATTAGCCTAGCTATGCTAACTAGTTAGCGGGTATGCTAACCAGATGGCGGATTAGCCTAGCTATGCTAACCAGATGATAATTTGCCTAACTATGCTAACCAGTTAGCGGATGTGCTAACCAGATGACGAATTAGCCTAGCTATGCTAAGCAGTTAACGGATATGTTAACCAGTTGGCGCATTCGCCTATCAACGCCAACCAGAAAGCGGATCTGGCTAACAATTTGGCGCATTTTCCTATCAGCGCCAACCAGAAAACGGATTTGGCTAACCAGTTAGCGGATTTGCCTATCAACGCTAACCAGAAAGCGGATTTGCTTAGAGGCGCCAACTAGAAAGCAGATTTAGCTAACCAGTTGGATTTTTTCCCTAAAGTGCAGTCGATGGATGTCACTTCCCTTTCTTTTATTTATTTGTAAAAATACGAATATAACATATATAGGGAGAAGGTTTTGGTTGGAAATCGATGATGTTTAGCGATACTAACCAGAAAGTGAAATAGCCTTAGCTATGCTAACCAGAAATTGGATATTCCTTAGCTATGCTAACCAGTTGGTGGAATTGCCTATCTATGCTAACCAGAAAGTGGAATTTCCTTAGCCATGTTAACCAGTTGGCGGATTTGTCTAGCGATGCTAACTAGTTGGCGGATTTCCCTAGATATGCTAACCAGTTGGAGGATTTTCCTAGCGATGCTAACCAGTTGGCGGATTTTCCTTAGCTATGCTAACCAGTTGGCGGATTTTCCTAGAAGATTATCCTAGCAGCTGGCTAACCAGTTAGCGGATATGCTAACCAGTTGGCGCATTTGCCTATCAGCGCCAACCAGAAAGCGGATTTTCCTAGAGGCGCCAACATAAAGAGGATTTGCCTAGAGGCTCCAACCAGAAAGCGGATTTTGCTAACCATTTGGTGTTTTGCCTAAAGTGCAGTAGATGAATGTCCCTTACCCTTCTTTTCTAAACATATGGAAAAATACGAGTAAAACATATATAGGGATGGAGCTTTGGTTGAATGTGCATGTGCGGTAATGCACATATATGAGGTGTGGCCTATATGTTGGTGCATACTTGATGCTTAAGCATCAATATGCTTGTAGCTTAGCCAATAAAGCTTGAATTATGCGAAAGCATCATTCAATCGTGTTGCGTACTCGAGAATACATATTTGTATACTAAGTAGCAATAATTATGCCCAAGCTGGTGTATACTTAACGGAAGTTCCTTAGCCTAGCATACTAGGCTATGCTAGGCTTTTAGCCTTGCTACATCATGTTGGAAATTGTTGGACACGAATTGTATATGCCAAAACATATCCTTTCGAAACGATTGGCCTTTTTCGATGTTGGCTTTTCCTTAATAGGATTATGTTGTTTGTTCCTTTTGAATTGACACTTTGGATGAACTGTGGTCATGCTTGATCCCTTCAAGGTACGGGTTGGGTACGTAGGCAGCCGCAATGCAATGCATTGAGGTGCTGCATCCTGTCGTTCATATCATCTAATTTAGAGGTGATTGCGACATTATGGTAACTCGTATCATCTGGCTCGGCAATGCCAATTCAAGAGATGATTGTTTCCACACTTGATGAGGTAGTTGGGATTCCATTCGATGGATTGTTCATACTTTCTAACAGAGTAGTGTTGGTTGCCAAAGCTGATCCCATTAGGTTCCTACTATCAAAGCCGGACCTAATAGGAAGAGATGATAAATGGCTACTTCAATTGTCAGAATTCGACATAGTATGCGTTTCTCCAAAAGCGGTGAAAGGACAAGCAGTGGCAGATTTACTAGCATCCTTCCTAAGCGAAGACACTAACATGTTGCATGAAGACGTACCCGGAGAATTCCCTTAAATTTCCCTCATCAAAGAAGAAACGTGGTTATTATATTTTGATGGTTCTGCTACTCTTAGTAATAACACAGGAGGAGCTGGTATGGTTTCTCCCACTCATTCAAACTGGATTTTGAATGCACTAATAATTCAGCAGAATATGAGGCCTTCTTATAGGTCTATCGCTAGCCAAGCAAACAGAGTATACTCTCTCAAAGAAGCAACATTGGCTTCTTACAGAGACGAGGCTCAGAAGCTGCTGATTCACTTTGCTGAAGCAACAATAGTTCATATTGGACGTACCAACAATAGACAAGCCGAATTTCTAGCCACTCTAGCTTATAAGCTATAATTTGAAAAAAAAAAAAAAAGCAAATCCTGACAGTGCAAATACGGACTATGTCATCAACTTGATTGGTTGATTCCGAGAAAGCCCAAGTAAATGAATGGAGGGCACCAATCATCAATGAACTTAGTAGTTCACTTCCTCAAGGAAACATCAAACTTAAAATCTTAAAGAATTTCTTCTTGCTTCATGGAGTATTATACTTCAGAAATTCAGATGGGTCATTGCCAAGATGTCTAGGGGATGAAGAAGCACAACAACAACTTAATCATGTCCATGATGAAGTATACGGACAAACTATAGTAGTAACCCTCTACCGACGCCTCCAACGACTTGGGTATTACTGTCCAGGCATAGAGACTCAATCTCGAGCACTGCAAGGTGCTTGCTATAACTGCCAAGCACCACCACATCAATTGGAAACTCTAATTATCTACCACACTGGGAACTGGAGAGAACCGTACATCAAGTACATTCAAGATAATGTCCTCACTTCAGATAAGAGAGAAGCAAGTAGAATAAAACAGAAAACCAAGAGATTTATCTTTCATGAAGGGATCCTATACCGCAAAAGTTTTGGAGGAAACCTAATACGATGCTTAGATAACTCCTAAGTCGCCATAATACTAAAGGAGGCACATGAAGGTGAACACCAGGGGAAGAGCAAACTATTTCTCCAAATTCGCGAATGATATTACTTGTCGACCATGAAGGATGATGCAGTTGTATTTGTCCAAAAATGTCACAAATGGCAGGTTCATAGAAACCTTATTCATATGCCCTGCATCCTTTCTATTCAATAAGTAGTCATTGGCCCTTCTATAGCTGGGGTATGGATATCATTGGAAAGATCAACCTGCCCTCGTCAAAGCAACATGACTATATCATCACAATGACATAATATTTTACGAAGTGGGTTGAAGCTATCCCTCTCAAAAGTACAACTGGAGAAACAGTTGTAGCGTTCATCAAAAAACACATCATTTGCAAATTCGGTTTCCCCGAGCATGTTATCAAAGATAATGTCACACCTTTAAATAATGAGCAAGTCAGAAACCTGCTGTAAGGGTATGGCATCAGACAAGTCTTCTCTACTCTTTACTACCCTCAAGAGAATGGACAAGCGGAGAGCACCAATAAGTCTTTGATCCACCTCCTTAGTCGAACAATACATGAAAACTTTAGGACATGGCATGATCAGTTCCCCATGGCATTATGGGCATATCGAACTTCACCCAGGAGTTCTACTGGGACGTCACCCTATTCACTTGTCTACGGTACCGATGTCATCCTTCCAGACGCAATCAAGATCCCATCATCCAAGATTTCCACGGCAAGTGGAATTCAATAGAATGAAGCTAAAATATTTAACTCCAGGATAGGAGAGCTAGACACTATTAAATCAAGGCGAGCTAGAGTTTAGAAGCATGCAGAAGCCTATCGTCATAGATTTGCTAAGGCATATAACAAAGTTGTAAAGCTCAGAACATTCAAGGTAGGAAACTTGGTTCTCAAAATAGCCAAGCATATGCAGCAGGAGATGTCTGCTATGAAATTCTCTCCTAAATGGGAAGGTCCTTACGTAGTTATTAAAGCAATGGCTAGTGGATACTGCAAAATCATCGTTGTAAATGGGGGTATGCAAGGGATCATATCCAACGGAAAGTGGCTCAAAGAATACTATGCTTAGACAGGGGTTAACATTCTTTTTAAATATTACAGTGTAATTTCTCTTTTCAATTCCTTCAAAGAATAATGTTATGCATTGTCTACTCAAAATTCAAGTTAGATTTCATTAATCTAAAGAAAAGTTTCCTTACATTGACACGGTCATTTATTTCAACTACCTACTTATTCAAAAAAAATATATATAAATCGAAGTCTACTGCCTAAAATAAACTATCAAGCAATTGATAGTCCCTTTTGTACAACATCTCCATCCTCCTTTGAAATCTTTCGGTCTAAGCTTTCAAGTCTTGAATCAACTTCTTCACTCTTGCTGATTCTTTTTTTAGAGTATTCTCTTCCTCCATTATAGCCCTCGAAGCGGGAAGGATGTTAACAATAATGACTGCACGATCAAATTCGATGATATCCGACCAACTTATATTAAATTACATAGCTTCAAAGGTAGGTAATAGATCTTCCCATTTTTGGATAGTTGAGTTCGTAACGTCATGGAGAGTTACATTTTCTATTTCATCAATCATGGGGAGAAGGCATTGTACTGCAAAGACTAAGGCATAGGTACAATGTCGTACCAACTTTCTAGTGGCAATATGGCCATACTTCTTCCAGATTATGGTGTACAAATCAACATATTGATTCAGCACGAGAAATCCCCCTATGACTTGATACTCAGTCGACAAAGATTTCATTCGAATATCTAAAGGAAAGCCTACATCAGGATAGTCATGAAAGACAATCCCCAGGTCAGCATCCGCCAAATTAGTTGCAGAAGAAATACGATTAGTAAAAGGAGAAGAAGTCTTCTTAAGTATATTCTCATCGATCACCAACTAAGATGTTCCTCTGACACGACCTGTACTTCCAATCTGAGATAAAAAAAAAAGATCTATGTGTAACAAAAGCACATGTGACATATATAATCAAATAAAGACACAAGAATCAATGCGAGAAAAACGACACTCTTATCAACCCTGTTGAACTTAACAGGTGGAGGCGGAGCTTCCTGCGATTCCGAGTTTCTCCCACTCTGAGAAAATAGAAAAGATTATGTTCGTTATCATCTATTCATAAAACACATAATATATGCATCTCCTTCAAAAAAAAAGATCATCAAATCTTACCGAACCAACCACCCAATCCTTGCACTTAATGAAGGGGCCTTCCCAAGACGAAGATGAGCCGCTTTAATCAAACATTGCGAAAAAGAAGTGGTTTGAGTAAAATATTCAGAAAAAGACTGAAGGAAGGATACGATGAAGATAACCTACTCATTTATATATATATACACAAAACCAAAACCTAAATTTTGAAATCTCAAGGATTTGAAATTTGACATGCCTTGTCCCAGAAGACTAGGATCAAAGATTGATAGAGTCAAAACTTTTCACCAAAAGTTCTAAGCGCCGATTTTTCACGATGAAAAAGGAGAATTGTTTAGTTTTAACCTACATCCTAGCCGCAACAAGAATTAATGAGCTTACCTTATTTATCAGTGAGGATTAAGCCTTTGTCAACGTCAAAGAAAATAGAGAAGACCTGCGGTTACAACTTGATGTCAAATAAGGATTAAGCTAACAGTCCCTTATTTATTCGATTTTTCGAATCCGAGAAGAATAATGAATACTCCTCATGGTCCTATTTTGTCCGTCCACCATCCTAGCAAGCTTTTCCGCCTTCCTTTCAAGACCAAGCTTGTCCGCCTTCCATCAAGCCATGATTGTCCGTTATGCTATCAAATAGTGCTTGTCTACCTTCCTGCTAAATCAATGCCTGTCGAAAGATGTACTTGTCTGACCAATTCCAAGTCCTACTTTAACCCTCCAGCTGTGGGTATCTACTTATACATCCAAGATATCCTTCTAGCTTGCTTATCCGAAGTTCAAGACGACTACTACTCTTCTGGTAATATCTAACCATTAAATTATAAAGTTATATTTTGTTTTGTTTCGTCTGGCAGACCGCCATCTAGTGCTTACCACGTAATATTACTCCTTCCGCGCTAAGCAGGGATATAATGTAGATGGTGGGTTTTTGTCGAGGGTAAAATAGTAATATTATGTCTCAGACCTGGGTCTGAGAAATTTTGAACCTCAGAATTCTGCAAAGAGTTTTTAGGTAGGTGCTCATCCTTGTCCTCTCTCTATATGTATGGCCAACTACATATACGATCAAAATTATCGAATGAATCAAAATTCATTACTATACGAAATCATCATAATAACAATGGTACTAACTACGTCATTCCCAGAAATTCTATGATTTTTACATAAAATCTCGAGCTCCTAGATGGATTGCCCACTAGTATAAAGAAATTTGAGTATCATTTGGGGCTATATTCCGCAACTGGATTCCCAAAAACTAACTTATGTCAATACTCGCGCTCAAATGAACAATATTGACTCATTAAAGTACCTATACAACTTATTGTAGAAGTATGTAGCAAGTTACATACGAATCTACTAGACTAAAGTACCACAACAGTGCTTAGATGCCAAGTCAAAATTGTGCTAGACACAATTTCGTATCTTCTACTAGCTAAATCCAGCCTCAGTCGCATTAATCCTTGCTTATAGAGACAACAAATGTGAAAAGTGTGAAAAGAATTCAATTTAGGGCTTTGGAAACATTAAAAATAAGTTTGCAACACATATAAGCGTCTCAAACGATCAAAACATTTTCCAACCCTAATTGTCAAAGGGAACGACTCAAAACTAGATTTGCAACGCTTACAAGCGTTGCAAAGGATATAGCCACGAATCTGATAGACACATTTCTGTGTCTTGATTAGTCTCATGTTTATATTGTTATTACTCAAATTTTATACTAATATTGTTCTTTTGTAGGTATTTTTGGGGATTTAATAAATGTGAAAAAATTTAGCTTAAAAGTGTTAAAGACACCCATAAAAGTGATAAAGGCACCCATGATAATGGATAAAGGCACCCACGAGTTGGATAAGGACGTCCATCTTCTTCTCCAGTTCAAATTGAAAAATAGGCGGGAGAATTTTGGCAGAAGTTGATCGTGATCTGGAAGCGAATTTTAAGGAGTTTAAGACAAGGATATTCTTGCCTAAAGAAGAGAAGTTGTACACGGTTCAAACACAACAAAAAATATCTCGAAAACTTGTTGTTTGGATATAAATCAGGAAGGATAATATTCTCGTGGGGTTTTTATTCTCTCAGAATTGTATCTCGACAAGTTTTGGTAAGTGCATCAAGATATATATTATACTCGATCTTAAAACAACGCAACAACACAAAATTTTACAAGACTTAGATTAAATCAGCGTGAGAAAGGAAAGATAGCTTGCCGGAAATATTCCTCATTAAAAGAAAATCAGAGCGGGACTTAAAGAAAAAATATTCCCGTGATTAAAACATTAAAAGAGAGTCGAGAGAACAAATTAGGAGAGGCTGGCTTCGCAAGATACACAAGAAAAACAAACACAGAAAAATTCTGCAACCAGGTCGAGGAAGAAAAAGATAAAGAACATAAAGCTCCTAGAAACTTTCATTTAATTTTGTTGTCTTTTCTTTTAATTTCAATACTTTAGCAGCGATTTTGTGAACAGTCACAGCGACAATTTAGTATTTAAAGCATATATAAGGTGTCGTTGAATCATACAGAGATTCAATAGTGCTCAACAGTTCAGCGACGCCATTGTTTAGTTCTTTTTTGTACTGTACTTAAGGTGTGTCGTTAAATCGACAAGAAGTAAGGAAAAATTGTGAGCTTTTCTTATTCAATAAAATTAATTTCTTTAATCAATTTTCTTTTATTCTTGTCTTTATGAGTAGCTAATCTTCTTACCTAGGGTAGCGGAGGAAGCTATTTTTGATGCTTACTTTTAATATTTAATTTTTTAGACAAAATTACTCTCTTTTGTGCTTTCTAATTACCAATAGCTTCTCTTCTAAATATGCTTCGATTCAATTGTTCTGAATAGTCATTAGGTTGTTTATCTTTTATAAGCGAATGAGACTATATCATTGTGAGATGAAGAAAGTCGTATATTAATTTTAAACGTTATATTTTCCAAAACATGAGATTGAGTTTAAAATGGTTTTGAGTAATTTGAGAGTAGATTTAAGAAATTAAATTATTAATTCTACAAACATCAAAAGTAATAGAATCCAATACCTGGTTAATTAATTTATATAGTTATATTATCTTTTTATTGATTTAATTTATTAAAAAATATTTTATTTGTCTAGCACATATTTTTTCTGTTAACTAGATATAGTATTATTAATACCTGTCGAACGAACCGTGCTTGCATAATGTATCATCGAGAGTCGTGTTCTTGCGGTATAATTAAAATCACATCAAGTTTTTGGCCCTGCTGCTGGGAATTGAGAAATATTATTTTTGGCTATTTTACAAGTTTTGTGTTAATTAGTTTAGGATTTTTTTTCTCTTTTAGATTTTACTTGGGTATTTTTCTTGTTTTTGTTGTGCAGGTAAGATTCTTCATCTATTATGGAATTTTCTACTAAAAAAAGGTAAGTAATAAAACCCTTTTTTTTTTCATTAATTCTTAGATTTTTCGTTAAGTTTTTTTTAGGAACAATTTGTATTTCTTTTAGATTTTACTTTACTTTGTATATATAAAAAAAACACGTGCACACACCAGTTGTATCGTCAGACTACCGAGTTTAGCAAAACCCATGGAAAAGTAAGCTGAAACCATGCCTTGGACCTGATGAGAGTTACCAGCTGAAATTCCACAAGCCTTAGCCTCGTACCTTTGACCAGTCTTTGACTGTAGGTATATTTTGCTAAGGTAACCCGAGCTTACCTATTTTAGTCAAACCTACATTTGCACATGCACAACATATAAAAAAAATATCGAACTGGTATTATGAGGACCAATACAATGAATATCGACCTGAATATCAAAATGGACATTGCTCGTACTATGACTATAGTGTAGATAGTACTTGGGACCACTACCATCCTTCTGAAGGATATGGTTCCTACCATAGTGATCTCAATTATTATTCGCACGTTCACCAGTCGTACGAACAGGTAAATGAGCAATATTATACTGAGAAAAATGTTAGTTCTTCATCTTTAGAGATACCCTCCGGCGTTTCATGGAAACTTTGCAAATTCCTAAGTTTTCGTTTGAGTCTTTGAATAATAAACTCGATCAATTAGATGAAACTGAACGAATGCGTGCATTAGAAAGGACACAAAGACTTGCATCCATAAGTACTGCTCTCAGTGAACTTCATACTCGTTTAGATAAAATTGAAGAACAAGAACAATTAGAAGCTAATATTGCTCAAAATGAACTTAATTTCCAAAATAGTGTTTCCTAGTTTACCCTTGATAATAATGATAAATATTTACCTAATCTAGAGGATAAGGTTAGAATCGAAGACACTACTTGTTTAGATAAGGTTCAATCATCTTCATATTATTATGATGATAAGGATAGTGTTGACGAAGAATTTAAAATCCGTAGTCATAATAACGAGGAAATTTTTATAACAACTGAGCTTCATGATAATAATGATGTTTCTAGTTCCATTCCTAATAATGCTGATGATGATTTACCTATTCAAGAGGAAGAGGATTTAACTAGAGATACCATTGTTATAGATGGTGAAATATTTTCTTGTTATTATGAATACCATGATGGTTTATAGGAACGAGTTTATCTAGAGACTAGTGTTTTAGAGTCCAACGATTCAAAGACAATAGTCTCAAACGAAGATAATAGACTCATAGAAAATTCAATTGTGAGTAAAGGTACCACACTAGATGATAACCTAGATAAAATAATTAACTATTTTCCTAAATATTATAATTTAAAAATTAAGAAAATTGTGACTAGTTTATCCAAGGATATTGACCACTCTAGGTTGGTGTGAATATTATTCTCCCTGCGGTAACCTCTTGACTCTTATAAATGTCCCTCACTTGGGACTTGATGTATGTGCCTCAACCATTTTAGGAGATTATCTTCAAGAACTGTTTCCTGAACCTGATTATATCCAGAAAGAAATTCAGTTGTTAGAAACCCATCACCCTGTTGATGTGGTTTACCCGGTCTATGATACCATAATTGATTTTGTTGTCCCACCAAAATTTTATTTACCAAATGTGGGAATGTTTCAATTTCAAATGTGTCAATTTTTAATTTTTTGAACAAAACCCGAATATTTTAGGAAATTAGAATCGACACATTTTTAACACCAATTTGTATACTTCATTGTGGTCAACTCTGTGAGTCAAATACGATTGATTTTAAGGATCCACAGTTATTTCGATTATTGTTATATGATTCGTAAATTGTGACTAATCCTTTCTTGATCTGGCTGAAGACTTTAAACTTAGCGCTCTATGGGGGAACCCCATATGATTTTGGTTCACGGTACTGGTAATGTATTTACTTAACTCTTTTACTTTGTTCGTTTCTCTTTGTTCATGCTTTAATTCATTTATATTTAGAACATCGTGGTCTATGTTCAATTTAAGTTTGGGGGTAAGGGAGAAAAATTTAAAATTTTAGTTGTACCAAAAATTTCAACTTTTAGAGTCACGTAGTATCCTTTTAGCTAAGTTTACATACTAATTCTCCCCAAAAAGATGGAAATGAGAATTGTTAGAGAATATTACATCGGTGTTCTTAACTAATGAGAGAATAATCGTGATGGATCCAACCATCCATGCTGGAGACAATTAGGTCAGAGGGAAATGCAGAAAGATAAAACTAACCAATCATATATCGAGACTACCCTATTGAGTGAGGCACCAAACCTTCAACTTTCCTCTTAGAGTGTTTCACCTGCATAAACTCCGAGTAGAATGATGAGATACTCAACCTCGCATCACTTTTTCAGCACTTTTTGATCTCTAAGTGCTAATTCTTATCACCATGAGGATGACATCAGAACTAGCCTCATCTTGTAGTCTTAGTCACAAAATTGCAACTCTCTCTCTCAATAGAAACTCACATCATCAACAAGCGGAGCAACATCAATTCATGAAGAAGTTGAAGACGTCCAAGGTTTACAAGCAACAAAGGAAAAAAAAAAACATCATTACATATTCAGAGTGGCAAAAATAAAGATTTAAATTTTTGAAGATTTGTGTACCAACAATTGTAAAGATTCAAGTGCAAAAGTCCTTCTCCATTGGCAAGTAAAGTTTTATTTTTTTCATTTGTATCATTCATTTTTTGTTTCTTATTTTGTATTAATTTTATTATTATTAAAAGAAATTAATCATAAAAATAAATAAATAATAAAAAAAATTAGATAAAAGAAATATCAAAAAAAATCAAAAAAAAAATATCATTGTATTGTGTTAGTTTGTATTTTTTTTGTATTAATTTAATAAAGTCAATCAAAAGGAAGTTTCAAAACAAACAAGCGATCGAAGAAATAGAGGAAAGTTACACAAAGTTTCAAGGGTTTATCACTAAGGGTTCAAATCGAAGACTAAAGACAGAGTTGTTGCTATTGAACACGATTAGAGAGTTGTGAGACTAGAAGATAACAGTATGTTCCCATCCTCATTTATGGTCGATTTCCTAGGAAATTATTAGATTTTTTTTCCAGTGAGATCATCAGAAAAAGATTTTGGTTTGAGATCTTCAGAAAAAACGGTACCATCAATAGTGTGTAAGTATCCTCTCTTCAATCCTGCTTACACATCGGTGTGACCCTTAGAATCCTATGGTGAGGCAGAGTCGAGGAAAAATGCTTATTTGGTTGCTATGTTAATCCGTTGTCCATATGGAAAAAGACATCTTTGGCGAGGCAGAGTCGAGGTGACATTAGAATTTTATGAATTTTGAGTGCAAATTCATAAAATCCTATGGTGAGGCAGAGTCGAGGAAAAATGCTTATTTGGTTGCTATGTTAATCCGTTGTCCATATGGCAAAAGACATCTTTGGCACTAGTTCAACTCGTTGCACCTACTCTCTCATTGATTAAGCGCATTAGCATGTATTTTCTCTATCACTTATAATTACTTGGCTTTTGGAGGAGAAACTTTATGTCCTCGTAGCTCTTTGAATATTTGTGACATTAGAAGTTGGAATTAAAGGTTTTGTGGGTATACCTCTTGTAAACTCTCACGAGATAACACTCATCCGCTAAGGCCACTTAGGGGTTTAAAAACTTGTTACACATGCTAAGTGTAGCCGTTATTCCTACGAAATTGAGTTAGGATTTTTATTTTATTTTAGATTAGTTTTCATTTTTAGATTAGATTTTCTCGAGGACTAGCAAAATATAAGTTTAAGGGTATTTGATCGACATATTTCCGTGTCTTAATTAGTCTCATGTTTATATTGTTATTACTCAAATTTTATACTAATATTATTCTTTTGTAGGTATTTTTGGGGAATTAATAAATGTGGAAAAAGTTAACTTAAAAGTGGTAAAGGCACCCATAAAAGTAATAAAGGCACCCAGGATAATGGATAAAGACACACACTACTTGGATAGGGGCACCCACCTTCTTCTCCAATTCAAATTAAAGAATTGGGGAGAGAATTTTATGAGAAGCTGGTTGTGATCTGGATGAGAATTTCAAGGAGTTTAAGAAAAGGATATTCTTGCCTAAAGAAGAGAAGTTGTACACAGTTCAAACACAACCAAAAATATCTCAAAAATTTGTTGTTTGGATATAAATCAGGAAGGATAATATTCCCGTGGGGTTTTATTCTCTCTGATTGGTATCTCGACAAGGTTTGCTAATTGCATTAAGATATATATTATACTCGAGCTTAAAACAAGGCAACAACATCAAGATTTTACTCGAGTTAGAGTAAATCAGCGTGAGAAATGAAAGATAGCTTACCAGAAATATTTCTCATTAAAAGAAAATCAGATTGAGACTTAAAGAAAAAATATTCCCGTGAATTAAAACATTAAAAGAGAGAAGATTTCGAAAGATATTTGAGTTGGTAGATGTTGTACTATAAACAGGAAGTCGATAGAACAAATTAGGGGAGGCTGGCTTGGCCAGATACACTAGAAAAACAAAAACAAAATAATTCAGCAACCAGGTCGAGGAAGAAGAAGATGAAGAACATAAACCTGCTAGAAATTGTCATTCAATTCTGTTGTCTTTTCTTTTAATTTCAATACCTTTACCAACGGTTCTGTGAACAGTCATAATGTCAGTTTAGTGTTTAAAGCATACAATAGGTGTCGTTGAATCATACAGAGACTCAATAGTGCTCAACAGTTCAGCGACGCCATTGGTTAGTTCTTTTTTGTACTGCTCTTGAGGTGTGTCGTTAAATCAACAAGAAATAAAGAAAAATTATGAGCCTTTCTTATTCAATAAATTTAATTTGTTTAATCAATTTTCTTTTATTCTTGTCTTTATGAGTAGCTAATCTTCTTACCTAGGGTAGCGAAGGAAGCTATTTTCGGTGCTTACTTTTAATATTTAATTTTTTAGACAAAATTACTTTCTTTTGTGCTTTTTATTTACCAATAGTTTCCCTTCTAAATATACTTCGATTAAATCGTTCTGAATAGTCCTTAGGCTATTGATCTTTTATAAGCGAAGGAGACTATACCTTTGTGAGATGACGAAAGTCGTATATTAATTTTAAACGTTATATTTTCCAAAACATGAGAATGGGTTCAAAATGGTTTTGAGTAATTTGAGAGAAGAAATTAAATTGTTAATTGTACAAACATCAAAAGTAGTGGAATCCAGAACCCTAGACCTTTATCTTCCTGGTTAATTAATTTGTATAGTTATTTTATCTTTTTATTGATTTAATTTATTCAAAAAAATTTTATTTGTTTAGCACATATTTTATCTATTAACTAGATATAATATTATCAATCCATGTGGAACGAACCGTGCTTGCATAATGTATCATTGACAGTCGTGTTCTTGCGGTATAATTAAAATCACATCTAGATCATTTCTGGCTTGGCTAGCTATAGCCATGATTCTGGTCTGCCTTAGCTAGCTATAACCACGATTCTTATCCACCTTGGCTAGCTATAGCCACGATTCTTGTCTGCCTTAGATAGCCTAATGTTTTATAAAAAAAATTGGGTTTAAAATATGTTAAAGGCACCCAAGCTTTGGATTCAGGCACCATCTTCCTTTCAAATTCAAAAAAACTAATTGGCGGGAAATTTCTTTCTTTCCTTTGCGTGAATCTGTGTACAAAAGATTTGGTATCTCTTGCAAGAATTAAGACATACTGTCTTCATACCTTAATTAATAAGAGTTTAAACACGGTGGGAGACTCGAAAAGGAAAAAGACACAAGTTGAACACACAATGTTCCTCATAAATAAAATAATTATTTATTTTATTTTATTTTAAGTTTAGTCTTGTTAGACTCATCAGGCTAGTCAAGCAAGACAAGCCTTTAGTCAAAAGACCAACTAAGCAGGCCTCATTTGACTTAACATTAATAATGGTAAAATGCTACAAATTACACTAGACATCAAAGATGTCACAAATGAGGGGTCGCGGGGGGGGGGACTTATTTAATAAGGTATTGGTATAGTGGTCTATGGAATGTGGTGCAGCAGTGCATCCACAAAAGAGAAACCTCTGGAAAATTCGATTAGCAGATGAGTAGAGGAGTGATGGGTTGAGCAACTGTCCATTCAACCTCAATCGAAGTGGGAATAGTTACTAACACTTTCTCTACCTTCTCCACTACACCACTACTCAACCATCAACACTTTCTTCCAGAGGGGAGGTCAAATGAACAGTTACAATAGCTATGATATAAATAGATTTCTCAATCTATTGAACAAACAAGAAGTCTAAGACAAGTCTAAGTATAACACAAAACAATATAAGTCGAACAACTTGATCATTCAACCTTCTTACACGAGAGAATGGTTCATAGTTATTCGCACCTATTACATCCTACAGAGTCTGATACTCTGACCTTAATCTTTATTTCTCTTCCCTTCCTAAGACCAACCCCTTCTCCTTCTCCTTTGTGACTGAAGCAAGACTTGAACGGCCATTGCTTGGTTTAGGAAAGGATTGTACAAATTGATCTCTTGAAACTAAATAAAGTACTTGAATAGTACAAATATTTAAGGATTAGACGAATTATCACCTGCTCACCCCATTTTTCCTAAATTAGCCTCTTAATTCGTTTTCTCAAAAGCACTTATGTTACCCAAAATTTAATAAAGAACATTCACTTCTTATCCCATGGATGTAGGTATCAATACCTAACCATATAACATCATGTGTTAGTTATGTCTTTATAGGTTGATTATTAGTTTTATCACTTGTTTTGTCGTGGTTTTAGCTTGAATGATTTGAGATGTAGAGTAAGAAAAGTAACTACTATATTTTGGCGCTAGAAACATGGATGAAGTTATCTTGTTGAGTGACTTATGGCATAACTTGGTTGCCACTAGAAAATATTGGAACAACAAAGTATTCATGATCTTTGTTAATAATTTCGGAAAGATCCCTAGTGGTACCGAGACTTGCAGCCTTATATTTTGTTTTTCCAAGGTTTTAAGTATCATGTTTATTCTCTTGAGTTTTGATTAAAATATCAGTTTTGTATTAGTTTCAGAATATCATTTTTCACACTTGTTATTAGTACCAGTTTTTGAATCTTCATACATCTGTACAGTTACCTCTTGAGTTGTATTTTATGTTTTAGATCTACAACTCCTTGAAAACTTAAGTTTAAGAAAAGAAAGATCTGGTTTGACAGAAGTGAGAAATCTTTGGCGAAAACCAATTCTCCATAAGACCAGTAGCTCATTAAGTTGACATTCAGGAAGTAATACTAGGGTTACCTGAGATCTCTTTTAAAATTTTATAAAAGTTTTCTCCAGCAAAACCAAGCTTCATCCGACCGAGATTTTGTAAAGTACTCCAAGTTGTGTCAGTAAAGGCATCATTCCAGGATTTATCTTCAATACAACCTTTTTAACCTCTTTTGAAAAAATTAAATACAGTGGGGACTATCCTAAAAAGTACTTTAGAAGAATGATGATACTGAAAAGGGTGCAAACATAAGACATGGCAACTGATAGTTGGTTACAAAATTTCGGTCCTAATGATCAATGTGTACAAGAAAAACTTTATTTAAGTATTATTTACTAAACTTGTTGACAAAGAAAGCAAGATCAAAGTTTGGTTTATTTGTTTTTGTGGATGTACGTAGGTAGATAAGTAGGGAACGAACGAGTATAAAGGGAAGGACATGGACCCGATGACTAGCATTTCATCAGTTCCGATTCAAAACCTATGAAACCGGCATGTTATCCTCAAGAAGATCCTCAAAGATAGTGTGGCTGCATCGGGGCAGGAGAGTAAACAACTTCAGAAGAATAGGGGAGTTCAGGAAATAGGAAACAACACACTTATGACACCCGAAGATTTGAATGTAAGGACAGGGGACGAGGTCCTACATAATAACGAGGTCCATAAACCTAACGACATGCAGTATTTGTATGATGGGATGAAAACCACAGATATCGATAAAGGAGATGATGAGGCCCAAATAAATGCAAATCAGGAGGCCGAACGATTAGTTCAAAAGGAGTCCGAACGCCTAGCCCTCGAGTAGATAGATGATAGACATATTTTGTGTCTGATTTGATCTCATATTTTGTTTTGTTAATTCTCAATTGTTGTACTAATATTGCTCTTTTGTAGGTATTTTGAAGAATAAAGTTTTGTGAAAAAAATTGGGTTTAAAAAATGTTAAAGGCACCCAAGCTTTGGATTCGGGCACCGCCTTCCTTTCAAATTCAAAGAAACTAATTAGCGGGAAATTTCTTTCTTTCCTTTGCGTGAATCTGTGAACAAAAGATTTGGTATCTCTTGCAAGAATTAAGACAGTCTGTCTTCATACCTTAATTAGTAAGAGTTTAAACACGGTAGGAGACTTGAAAAGGAAAATGAAATCTCGTGGATGAAATGCTAAAAACTAAATCTGGGAGGTTTATATTTCCTCGGGTATTGTTTGTTGTAAGAAAATCAGGAAGATTTGATTCTCGAGATGTGATTAGGAAAGAATAATTAAGAGTTTCATTCCAATGGAAACTCTTCCAGCGAAAATAGAGAAGAAAATATTCTCGGGTTTAGTTGTCGAGAATTTTTCTTAATAAATACTGGAAGATTGTCGAAGATTTAGTAGCTGTGGATGTTATCATATAAATAGAAGAGGTTGGAGAGCATACAGGGGACTTACAAAGTGATTTGGAGAGCCATAATCGAGAGAAAAGAAAAAGAAGAAAAAAAATGTTCTTGCACTTTCAGAAACTAGTCTGAGGAAGAAGATGAAGAAAGTGTTACAATATCTCAAACTGTCAATTATCGTGTTGCTAAAGCTTCATATTGAAGGCTTCAATAACGTTTTTCAATACCTTTTATAACAGAACTGCTACAGTCCCTGCGACAGCTTCATCTCCTAATACAGATTAAGTCATCCTTGTTTTGCTGCTCAACTGAACAACCTTTCTGTGTTGTTGTTTTGGTCTGTTCTTCTTTCACTACACCCAAAATCAGTCGTAAAATCATTAAGAGGGAATAAAAGAAAATTGTAAGTCTATTTTTCATTAATGAATATTCATGTTTGATCAATTTTCTTTTGTTCTTTTTGCTATGAGTGGCTAAATATCTCATCTAGGATTAGGGAGGAAGCTATATTATGTATGCTAGAGTATCTCAATTAATTTTCTAAATTATTTCTCCATGGCTCTTTTATTCTTGTTTTAAATTGATGATAATTGACTTCATATGTCCTTGTGCTTGAGCTTGTCATATAAAAATAATTGTTACAAGCAACCCTAGTGAAGAAAATTATCAATTATTTAAAGAATTGTCATTGGTTTTAAAAGATTTATTTTCCGAAACGTATTCACATGTCCTAAATCGTTTCGAGGCATTTTTTGAGAACTTATAAAACGTTTTGATACTTAAGTTTATATAATATAGCGGAATCCCGACATCCTAGAACTCACCTCATATTTTATTCCGAATCAAATTTATTTCTGAATTTTAAAATTAAGTTTTAGAATAGTTATTACTTAGATTCATTCCAATCAAATTAAGTTTAGCACTTTAATTAATAAAAAAAATAGGTTTTATACTTCTAGAAATCTCTATGGAACGAATCCGTATTTATATACTATCTTATCGATAGTTGTGCACTTGCGGTAAATTAAAATCTCAACAATAGAGCAGGAATCCAAACGACTAAATCAAATTCAACTAGGTAAGTAATCAGATGTAGTCTGAACGAACACAATTTGTAAAGGTAATCTCTCAAGTTACGAAACACCGATACTACCTTAGCTAGGACCCTCGAAATCCAGAATAAACAGAAAAGGCGAATAAAAGACCTGGAACATAAAAACACTGCACTAGATCAAGAAAACGAACACCTACGAAGAAGAAAAAGTGCCCGAAGAAGGAGAAAACATGTGACAATTTCGGATAATAACAATTCCAACGATAACGCCTGACCTCGAAGGAAAAATATTGTAAGAAAGGGAGACGATAGAAGAGATCGCGAATGACCTGGTTAGAGAAATCAATCCCCGGGATGAACATATCTCCCAGAGGTATGGTAACCCCGAAGGCTTAAGCTCCAAGGATGAGAAACGGACCCCAATAAGAACAATGTGGGAAGGAAAATGAAAGACATGATTAAGCATCTCGAGTGTATGAAAAAGAAGATAAGCGAGAAATAAGAAGGTAAAAAGTTAGCCGAGGTGATGACCGAAGCGGAGATGACACACTTTAGTGATATGCAAGTTTTTTCATGCGAGTGTTATAGGCGAAACTCTGACGCGGTTTGACTCACTCTGAAAAAGGTCCATCTCCGACTTCGAAGAGTTATCCAAAATGTTCTTAAAAACCTACAGTTGGATACTATTTCAAAATCCAAAAAAATAAATAAAAAATAAATCACATTTTTACAAAAGCATGTAAAAATACATAAATTTTCATACGACTTACCGCACCTAGGTAAGGGTGCAAACTATTAAGGAATGCATTTTATGACTTTTACATATAGATCTTTGGAGTTTGGACAACAATTTTCATATGGTTGTTATTATGAATTAAGTGTAACTCCATATGTATTATTACAGGTCTTATGATATGCATTCACAAGGTTCACAAAGCATGTCACAATAGATTTATGAAAGCATAAGGTTTTGGGGTGGAAAAAGAAGAATGCCTAAAATGCGTAATCATTATCTGTTGGAAAAAAAAAGAAAAATGAGACTAAAATTATAAAAATAAAAGAAAAATAGAAAACGTAAAAAAATGTATAAAGATTTCGTGCTAAAGCAAAAATTCCAACACGAAATCATTACTAGCTTTTGTTGTGACTCATAAGTTGGTTCCATTAAACATTTTTAAGAACCAATTTGTGAATCACCCATTTATGACAGCTTTCCTCCTAATGAACCTCCCTGTGAAGGCCAATATGCTGTAAAGTCTTTCTTAGATGATCTTTTAAAGTTTGTCACCCAAATCAAGAAATGGGTAGAGTATGTTTAATGCATTGAGAATAACAAAAATTACACAGATACATAGGTTGTTGCACTAGATAAAAGAAATACACGACAATTAATGGAAAAATAAAAATATTTTTGTAAATTTTAATACAAAAATGATAATTATTTAAATGTTCAACAAAACAAAATTTTCAAAACATAAAAATATATAAACATAATTGCTTAATCTATGCATGGGTTAACATTCGTATAATTGATTATGGGGATAAAAATATATAAACATAATTGCTTAATCTATGCATGGGTTAACATTCGTATAATTGATTATGGGGATATCAATGATAGGCAGCAAGGAAACACCAGTGCATATAAAATAAAATAATTTTGACCCCTAAATTTTTAGATTGGCATCATCTGCTAGTAAATGGTGTCCCCTTGACATTTGCCACAGAATAACAAATAAATATTGCCAAAACCTTTGACATTTGCCACAGAATAACAAATAAATATTGCCAAAACCTTTGACATTTGCCACAGAATAACAAATAAATATTGCCAAAACGTTTTCAGTGTGGAACCCAGTGGCAGCTTAACTGATGCCTTCGACACTTAACGGCGCCTATGTAAGGCACAAATGTACGCTCCGGATGTGTAGATTCAAACACTAACCACGGAAAACAACAGTCACCACACACCTCCAACAAAAGTTCAATATTGGTTCTCCCTCAGGCAGAATAATGTGACTTTCTTTTTATTTTTTCTTAATTTTTGTTAGGGATAAAAATGGGTATTAAGATACTCCAGAATCATTACAAAATAACAGTCAACCAATTCATATATGGCTTTTTTCTATCGTCAAACACGATTTCCTTTGGGTTTTAGATTAAGCGAAATGAGATTCCCAACTTGCAAACCATTAATTTGATTAATCATTTACAGAATTGTGAAAAAAAAGAAAAAAAAAATCCACGATTGATACAAGGGAATACTAATACTAGCGGGAGGTTACTAATCCAAAATTTTATTGGTCAATATTATTTTGTTATACTACCTTTGTCTCAGGAAAAATGATATTTTTTTTTAGTCTTTTTATTTAAAAAAAAAATTAAAAAAATATAAGTATCATTTTTCTGAAACGAAAAGAATATGTAAATTTTTAAGTAAAATGAAAAGTGAAAGTATCATTTTTTTTTTTTTTAGGACATAGCGAGTATTGAGATTGAAACCCCTCTAATACTGTTATCTCCGATATCGATCGTGGTTCTTTTAACGTCCGTGGGGGCAGCATTAATGTTTGTCATTTGTGCGAATGATGTTTGATTTGGGTTCAACTTCCGATGTTTTTAGTTTCTACCCAGAATTATGGACAGAGGAGTGAAAAGCAGTCCCTCGTTATATAGGCATTTTTCAGCTTTTGCCCTTAAATAACATGTTAAATAAACAACAACTGCTTGGCAACCCTTTGTTTGCAAACAATTGTGGAGCCAGCTAGAGGCATAAAGAGCAATCGCCATCTATGGCTGATATTCCACACAGGTTTTTGAAATACTTTTTAGATCCCTAGAGGCCTATTTATCACCCTTTGCTCCCTCCTAAAAATCCTAAGTTCTAACACCAGTTTGGTTTTCCCCCTTTTAGTTGATTGTCTAGCTCTAAAGTTTTCTCTGAATGCAACTTACTATTGCTACCAACAGAAGCCCCATTTTTTTTCACATTGCATCAACAACTTGCATTTCTAATGTTCAAAGTAAAAAAACCTAAAGACTTGAGTAGAACCAGGGATCGAAAAAGGGAAATCTAATTCGGGAGAATCGGAGAGAATCACAACACACAAAGTACATCCATAAGAACCAGAACACACAACGTACCGTCATTCTAACACTAACTCCTAGTTCCTCTCATTTCCAGTAGAATCATCGCCACCACCATATCCATAGCTACCCCAACCACGGCATATACAGGGTATATCATGTCCACCATAACCACCACCACCTTCACAGCGTGCACCATATCCCCCAGCACCAACAGAACATTTTTGTTCAACATCTCTGTGAAAGCACGGAAAATTGCAATTAAAATGTAGGTTTGAGGAAACATAGGAAGATATGGTTTCTCAAATTTAACCAGAATGAGGAACTAAACGAAAAAACTTTAGCACTCATACATAGGACAAACAGCTACTTCTTGTTTATAATTATCACAATATGAATCAGATTGCTACTAATTTCCATAAAATCTACCAGCAAAAAATTTCATTGAATCCATACAGTGAATAGAAACCACTACTTCACAGTGGTAAAAGCTACCAGCACAGAGAGAATTCCAGAACAAAGTAACCATAAGAATCAGCACACATAATGTCAGACCACCATTCTAACACTAACTCCTAGTTTAGGATCATCACCACCACCATATCCACTGCTAGTCTGCTACGACCTTCACAACACACGCCATATCTCCCGTTACCCCACCATAGTGTACACAGGTATACTGCGTCCACCACCACCTTCACGGCATGCACCACATGCATCACCAACAGAACATTTTTATTTAACATCTCTGTGAAAGTACGGGAAAATTGCAATTCAATTGAGGAAACATATAGGAAGAACTGGCTTCTCAAATTTAACCAGAATAAAGAACTAAATGCAAAAATTTAACACTCATACATAGGACGAAACAACTACTTTGTGTAAAAGGTGAGCCAAATATGAACTAGAAAGAACCTATTTTCCATAAAATATACCAGCATTAATTTTCATTGATTTCATACAATGAATAGAAAGCGCTACTTTACAAAGGTAAAAGATACCAGCATTGGATTTGCAAGTGCAAATCAAACAATCTGTTTCGGTTGCATTAAACTAAAATCTGTCAGGTGAAAAGTAGAGACTTCATCCCATTGCATGGTATATGCGTACCAACGAGTTGCTAAAAACGAAAGCCAAACATAAAAAATGAAAGATGAAAACAATACAAAGCCATAAGAAACATGTTCTCTCTTCTATTAATCTTAATTTTCTGTTGACTAGAAACTGCAAGATTCTAATAAATAATGGTGAAAAAATTAGAGGGTGTACAAGAATGCTATGATTTCACCTCGATTTTTGTCCTCTAGGCTTCTTCACATAAGTACCCGACTTAAGCGAAACCAAGCTCTCAACATAACTCTCAGGATGAGCCTTCATCATAGTATCAATACGGGCATCAAACGTGTTTTTTTTGGAAAAAACTGCTCAAGTTTCCAACTCTTTCATTCTTCGGGTCGAATAAGACAAAACCGTCATAACTATACATCAGAATCTCACCATTTTGAAGGAAGCCTGATATAGGGGCTCCCACATCAATAGAGGGGCTTCTAGTTGAGCCAAGGTGACCCAATTTTACGATAAGGGATATCCTAGGGGTAAAGTTAAATGTCCATTTTACCCTTATACTAATTAAAACCTAAACTTTTTTAATTTCTCCCATAATTTTTCAAAACTTTTTAAAACTAAATTAA